>CAIGRB010154249.1:0-34223 GCA_903798255.1 Fraxinus quadrangulata | reverse complement strand
ATAATTTTGTTACTATATGTTGTGAATCATTTGGTCATACAAATAGCAGCTTAGAAAAATGTGTAATAAGTTATACATAGGTTGGACAAAACTTCCGGATCGAACCCTACTCGAACCGTTCAGTTCGGTTCCACAATTAAATTTAGACCCGACGGTTCCACCTACTAAATATTCGAGAATCCTGATTTGTTTTGTTCTCTTTAAAATCGAATCGGACCTAATCATGTCCAATCCTAAGTTATATACAAGATGTTTCTAAAATTGAAGTTTGAAAAAATCAAATTAATTTTATAGAAGTTTATAAAAATCTTTAAATAAAAGTTTATTAAATATTATTGAATTTTACCAGAGTCATTTACCTAAAAAATCTCTACAAATCATTAAAAAATCTAATTGAATCATTCTTACTTATCTTTAATTCTGAAAATCTCAGTGACGAAAATTGAAATTAACCCTCAACTAAATAGCGACATGTTAAACGATCTTTTACGTTTTAACGTTATGATTTATGTGTTAATTACATTAAGGGTCCATTTGACATGACTTTTGAAAAGTCAAAATGAATTTTTGAGACTTAAAAATTATTTTTGAACATGTTTGATTAATTTTTTTAAAATACTTCTTCTAATTAGAAGAGTTTTAGAGAAAGTTGATGCAACGTGACTTTCTCTATAAGTAAAATTAGTTATCAAATAAAATTTAAGCAGAGTTTTCAAGAAGCTCTCCTCTACCGAAAGCAAAAACAAAAGAACATGTCATGACAAATGGACCCTAAGTTGATTTAACAAAGTAATTAACAATGAAAATAAATTTGTGACCCCTAAATGTGGTTGGTTCAACACTTTCATGTGACAGCAGAGAACTCTGTCCATAACCATGTTCTGAGACTAATAACCCAAGGAAAGGACAGCCCTGTTTCTTTAAATTTTTTTTATTTTTTATTTTTTTCAAGATTTGAGCTTATAACATTTTTGATAAGTTCGAATTAAATCAATAAATTTATTACGTGTCTTTTTTAATTATTCAAACACCACGCATGAGAACAGATTAATAAAATAGAAAAACTTAACAGAAAATAAGTTATCAATTAATAAATTAGTGTAAAAAAATGTCAAAAAGAAAAAATTTGAGTGCTCAGATGTGCTTCTTTCATCTGAAGATCAGACGGTTGTGGAGACCCAATCACCACTGTTAGCACAAATATCTCATCATAGCAGCCATTTGTGATTTTATTTATGCACCAGCCGGGAATTGAACCCGGGTCTGTACCGTGGCAGGGTACTATTCTACCACTAGACCACTGGTGCTTTGTTTATTACATATTTTATATTCAGATAGATATCACAAAGGTCAATGAAATCTTTGTACTTCACCAATTTTACTCCTTTGTTCACACTTACATTGATGTAAAAAAGTGATTAGATAAAAGACAATTTTTTAAATTGTCAAACAACAATTTTGCCATGTGACAGTATAAAAAAATGAGTACACCGAGCATGATACTGTCACAAGCAATCTAATGTGGGTGTCCAAGCGTGCATGTAAATTTACGTAGATAAGAGGGGAGCTGTGATCAGTTGATCACGTGGCCTTGTCAAATTTTGAGATCTACGTTAGACATTATTTAGAGAAACAATGCCTAAGGCTAAAAAAAGCACAAAAAGGACTGGGCTAATAGATATTAACAAGGACAACAATGAACAATTAATTAATAGCCGACAAAGTTAATAAATTAAAACACAACTGCCCAATTCTTGTTCAACTAAATGTGTTCATAAAGGCCTAACGTGCATATTTTTAATTTCATTGTCACAATGAGTCTATAATAATTAGTATTTTTTTATGACAATTATTCATACAAGAACTAGAATTGAAGGTGGGTTTAGAGGTAGGTTAATTTTAATAGTGATAAATTAGTAAGAATGTACCCTTTGTAACGAATCTACGACACGAGGATAGGAAGTAGAAAAGACAAATCATTTTTAAATCAATCTTAAATAAACTGGCGTTCTAGCACCATTAATGCTAGATAGCATTATTCTTAAAAAAATCTTCTTTGTTACTCTATTTAGTAAGATATCTTCTATTGAACATCTATGGCCCAAAAGACTTCTCTGTAAGCACACGAGGATGACATAGGAGGTCCAAAACGTGGAATTCTAAAGTTGATTGTATTATAGCTAGGATTTTAATAATGTTGATTGGGCAAATGGGATGAGAAGAGATAAAAAGGACCTCCAAGTATATCAACAAAATTGGAGGAGTTCAACTAAGGTCATTTATGAAGACTAGAACTTCTAAATATAATGGTGTAATTTGGTTCAATTTTTTGGACAATTCAACAATGTTTAATGTGGCAATACTTTATCATTAAGCAAGAGTGTTCAACCACGTACACCAAATTGAGGAAACCATAAATATGGTTTTAGCAACAGAATACATAGTAGTTTTCGGTGAGACTAAGAATGCAGATCTGCTATAAATATACACATTCCATTTGTTAATAAAGAAGAGATTTATATGGTGTCGAATGACCTCCCAAAGTGTTAGTGAAGTTTGCTATTTTGATCCAAAAGTTCAGTACATTTGTTTGCAAATTCGTTGCATGAACACAACCGTTGAAACATAAGTATGACGACTGGGATTCGTGGATTTGGTGCAAAAGTGTGACATGGGTCGATTGCAAGGCAATGGTGAATAGTTGCTAGCGGTCCTATGCACTAAGCAAAAAAATTAGTACGCAAACTAGAATTTATACCGTGCATGGTACTTAATCTATAGGTATTCAATTAAGACTTTTTAACACTTCATAAATGTTTTGAGATATTTAATATGTACTTTTATTGAATTTATAAAAATCCTCGAAAACCATCATTATTAAATTAAGACTTTTTAAAAGTTTTAAAAAGTCACGGGGCATTCAAAATTTCAATGACTTTAATGGCTTATACAAAAATTCTTCATGTTCTAACTCTTAAATAGAAAATATAAATATAAAATCTCATAAAAGGGTTTCATTCACCTTTAAAATTTTGAAAGACTTTCACAAAAGATAAATAAATAAAACTTTTCATATGTAATATTTATCTCTTTCACCAATATTTCTCTTTCGTTTCTTATTCTACGAAGTATAGAGTTATGAAAAAAAAAATCAATAGTAATCTTTATTCAACATATTATTATCATTATCTTTTTAATATTCTCATTACTTTTTTTTTTTTTTTTGGAATTTGGAGTTTTAGTAGAGAAGAGTACATGGTAAATAAATTATTTGAGAAAGAATTATATTTATGTTTTATTATTTTATTTTTAAGTTTAAAAATCTGAATTTTCAAATAAAAATAAAAATATGTATTAGTGGATTGGGTCGGCTAATTNTAAAAAGTATTGAAATGTAATAATTTTTTTTTTGGTTGTTTATTTCCCTAATTTATGTAATTTATACTTTTATATTTGTTTAAAATTATATTTATTAAAATATATAATTTTGTTACTATATGTTGTGGATCATTAGGTCATACAAACACAGGCTTAGAAAAATGTGTAATAAGTTATATTAGGTCTGGACAAAACTCCCGGATCGAATCGTACTCAAAACGTTCAGTTCGGTTTCACAATTAAATTTAGATATGGCGGTCCCACTTACTAAATATTCGAGAATCCTGATTTGTTTTGGTTCTATTTAAAATTGAATCGGACCTTATCATGCCCAGCTCTAAGTTATATACAAGATGTTTCTAAAATTGAAGTTTGAAAAATTCAAATTAATTCTATAGAAGTTTTTAAAAATCTTTAAATAAAAGTTAATTAACTATTATTGAATTCTACCAGAGTCATTTACCTAAAAAGTCTCTACAAATCATTAAAAAGTCAAATTGAATCATTCTTACTTATCTTTAATTCTGAAAATCTCAGTGACCAAAATTGAAATTAACCCTCAACTAAATAGCTACACGTTAAACGATCTTTTACGTTTTAACGTTATGATTCATGTGTTAATTATATCATTTGGCGTGACTTTTAAAAAGTCAAAAGGAATTTTTGAGATTCAAAAATTATTTTTGAACTCGTTTGACTAAATTTTTTTAAAGTGTTCATTCTAATTAAAAGAATTTTTTAGAGAAAGTTGATGCAACATGATTTCCTCTAACAGTACTTTACAAATAGAAAATTCTTTTAAAAATTAGTTCTTAAATAAAATTTAAGACATTTCAAGAAGCTCTACTCTATTGAAAGCAAAAACAAAAGAACATGTCATGCCAAACGCACCCTATGCTGATTTAACAAAATAATTAACTATGAAAATAAATTTGTGAATGTGGTCGGTTCAACACTTTCATGTGACAGCAGAGAGCTCTCTTCTCATTCCCACAAGGCAGAACCATGTTCTGAGACTAATAACCCAAGGAAAGGACAGCCCCGTTTCTTTAATTTTTTATTTTTTTTTCAAGATTTCTAGCTTATAACATATTTTATTACGTGTCCTTTTTAATTATGCACACATCACGCATGAGAACAGATTAATAAAATATGAAAAGTTAACAGAAAATAAGTTATCAATTAATAAATTAGTGTAAAGTAAAAATGTCAAAGGAAAAAAATTGAGTGCTCAGATGTGCTTTTTTCGTCTGAAGATCAGACGGTTGTGGAGACCCAATCACCACTGTTAGCACAAATATATCATCATAGCAGCCATTTGTAATTTCATGCACCAGCCGGGAATCGAACCCGGGTCTGTACCGTGGCAGGGTACTATTCTACCACTAGACCACTGGTGCTTCGTTGATTACATTATTTTATATTTAGAAAGATATCACAAAGAGCAATGAAATCTTTGTACTTTGCCATTTCTACACATTTGTTCACACTTGCATTATTATCAAAAAGTGATTGGATTAAAAAACAATTTTTTAAATTGTCAAATAGTAAGTTTGTCTAGTTTTAGATTTTAGCACTTTCGTTGTAGAAGCACCCCGTTCCGACGTTAAGGACTATTTGTCATGTGATAAAGTGTAAACAAGAGTATTGGTGTGTGCTGTCTAGGCACCCAAAAATAATACTTTCACCTCTAAAACTAATGTACTAGTGGAAATAAGGATCAATCACACGAAGAGTGTATAATTCAATATTTTATACTTCGTACAATTATCGGGTGGGTTTTGTATGCAAATAATTGTAAATAACGCAATCAATAATAATAAAAATTAAATTAACGAAAACAATTAAAAGACTAACATTGGTCTAAGTCCACATCCACCGTCGAAAATTCACGATTGATCATAGATGTAAGGATAATTTAATTCAAATATCGAATATATACCGTTGAAATAATTTTACTATCTCTCCTTAATTTTAGTTAGTTNTAAGGATAATTTAATTCATATTTTGAATATTCATCGTTGAAATTGATTCATATTTCTCCTTAATTTTAGTTAGTTAGAAATCAGTGTTCTAATTAACCCCAATTATTAAAAAACCCCAGTTCAGCGCTCAATATTCAATTTAATGACAGATTTACATAATAGAGAAATTGATGAATTAGATAACACAAATACCAGCGGTTGCGTTCAATCTATTTAAACATTCTTCTTAAAATTCAATAACCTCTATCGCAGAAAATCATCAACATAATGAACCTTCAACCATGACTCGCTTCAAAAACTATGTAAATGGCAACCTACCAATCGCTGGTCGTCCATGGATGCAGTCCAACTATATATTAATTCCATTTTCACATTCAGTCAACACTATCTCGTTAATTTCCATGAATGGAAATTCCTAAACTATGATTGCAGCAATAAGAAACATACACCAGAAGAAATGATAGCTGATGCACAAATAGTATACACTTATGTTGATAAATTATTATCATGTCCAACATTTTTGTTTGATAGACCAGATTTGAGCAACCATGCAAACAGAAAATTGAAATTGGACATCATACCTTATTTATCTTGTGCAAGCAACGGGTAAAAAATCAAATAATATTTACAATATATCTATTTCATTTAATTTCTCATCTATAATACTTTTTTCATCTAACAAAAATCTTTTTCTTTACAAACCAAATTGCATATTAATGATACTCAAATTTATAGAATGTTTCGTTTTGAACTACCCGTTAGAAACAGTTAACCCAGACAGGATGAGTATATACAGAAGAAAACTTGCAGTTGATATTTGTTTTAATAAATATTTATTGCGTCCCCCGATCATCGTAATTTATTGAATCATTCACAACAAGGCGCTCATAAATATTTTATTTTAATTATCTATACTGTTTATATGCTTTAGTTGATATAAAGCTTGTTGCTTCATTTACTATTTATATGTAACAATTCTTTCCTTGTACATTTTCTATTTCAGATTTAAAGCGATGATTGAAAACTTCTTTGTAGCTAAGCTGAATAAATATGGACGTCAAACCTTGTTCAACAAGAAAACAACAAAGGTTAGTGTCATCATCTATCAAGTAAACCTAAAAAAAAGTTTGTTTATAAGATGCTATTCTTTTGTACACATTTTTAGTCGTAACTACCAATTCTCCAAAAAAAAAAATTTATAACCTCTTCTCGAATTTGCAAGTGTATAGATCAAGAGAAGACATGCTGAAGGCCTTTCCTTGTATAACTAATGGAGTCGTATCTCTTAATGGTGGGATGGTAAGAAAACCTAGGGTGTTCTTTTTAGGCAATTAGTAAAAAAATTGACTTTAATTCAGTCTTTCCCAATATCTTGCTAAAACATGACACAATCAAAGCATATATTTAGTTTTCATTTATTTATTTCAGATAGATGGACATGCCAGATGCCTTGTCTTTCAACCTCGTTCTGATGAGTAATCACATATTTACTTGTGCACGTCAGAAATAATTGCCAATGTTCAATTGCAAGTATTAATTTGTTGAATATAATTTCACCTTCAGTTTTTTCTGATTTAATAGGAGTTATTGACATGAAATTCAGTAGGAAAAATCAGAAAATTGGAAAAAAAAATCTGCACGACACAGTATGATGAAATTTTCTTGAAATATTTTCCAATTATATGTATGTTATTTTGATGTTTAAATTATGGGTTTATTTTGGCAGTTATTGGCTTTTGAAATAGAGATGGACTAGATGGCAAATTTTTTAGGTTGAAAGATTAGACTTTTCTCTCATTGTTTAGCAATCTTGCTCAAGTAGTTTCTATTTGGGGTTTGTGAGTGCATAAATGACATTTTTTTTTGGCTTAAGAGAGTTGTATATATTACTTTCTCAATTGTATTCGAATCTATTGGTGTTGGCGTTTGGGTGCCTGTTCATGTGTAGTACTGTTGAAAAATTGTTCTTTTAATGGATTTGTTTGAGAAAATCATGCTTCAAAATTGAAGGGAAACTCCGGGTGCTTTGTTATCAAATATGGGTATTGGTGGAGCAGTCTCCAGTGGAATTTATAGTGCATTTTTGGCTCAATGTATTTGTTCTGTAATGTGTTACATTATTCTGTTGATTACTTCTCTAGAAAGTTCAATTTTTTATCGGCTTTAACAAAAAAAAAAATGGAAGTCTTCTTTTACTTACTTGTCCACTCCGCGGTGCTTTTGTTGGCTATCTTAAATGTGGACACTAACATTTTGGTTCTATACAAGAAAGTGAGCTCTTGTTGATAAGTGTGTGTCATTTGTGGTTCTATGCCAGATGGTTTTCTTCAAGGTTCTGTTGAACATAGCTAACGTGTGTAAAATTTGGATATAAAATTTATGGGTAGCTTATCTTGTGTCTTTATTAATTAGAATTTTCTTTATGCGAAACAAGTCTAGGTTGGTGGTTCTCCAACTTATTAAATTGAGATGAAACTAGGGAAAGGAAGATTTGGATAAATGTATGTTGGTCGGCAAATAAATCTCCCAAATCCAAATGAGAAAAGGGGTCCAAGAGCTGTAGAATTACGTGCTTTCTATATATTGTAGCTTGCAACAATGAGCATTTCTTATGCAAATGTAACATTTTCGTGACCTTTCTAGGTAACCTTAAAATTTGAGCATCAGATCAACAAAGACTATGATTACGGACCCCTTATGAGTGGCAAGTCTACATTGATAAGTAAACAACTTGCAGCATCCATATCAGGCTGGACAATAGGCCCCAAAATAAAACAACTTCATCATTATCTAAGTTTTCATTGTTCTTTTTGGTCATAAACAACGTTTTCCTAGGACTTGTGTCCAATTTTTGTGCACTTGTTACGGGGAATCGATGAAGTAATGGGTCATCTTATTTTTAAACTTTTATTTAGGTTGATAGAGTTCTCTACTCATCGGTTGTCTATCCATATAACTATGGTCTCATCCAACAACCGATAAGTAAAGGGTTAATTTTAATACTCGTTAAAAATTTTCAAGATTTACAAGTCATGTTCTTTATCATGTTTTCTTTATAGGAGCAAGGTGATCTGAAGCTTCATGTATAAGCTTTGGAGTCTGAAGGAGCTTTTCAGCATGCTACATTTGTTCAAAGTACACTTGGATGTGTACAATAGCTTCATATCAAGTTAGAAGTCAACCCAACATGGCCTTTTCCATACCTATCTGGCAATTAATATCAATGACATCTCTCTTCTTTATTTATGTTTTATCAAACTGCAATTGTTGGAGCTTTCTTTGTATCTAAATTATTTTCATATATTACACTTTCTTCAGCTGCCAGATGAGAGATAAAGTATAAAACTTGTGTTATTTGTCTTCTTTTTTCCAGTAACTTGATTTCCTTATTCAATATGTAAAATAAATTCTTGTTTACATGCAATAGGATTTTCTCATGTAAATATTCATCTTAGTATAGTCATAACAAGACATCTTTTGTTTAGACTACCATTTCGCTCTTTTTTTGTATTGTAAAATTCAATCTTATATCTCCTTCATTCTTATTATTTGATTTTCTTTCTAAAATGACATATACTTGAAACTTGAGCTTTTATTTTTTATTGCATAATTTTAGTACATCTCATCCAAATCATTGACTATTAAGTGTCAAAAAAAGCTATATTATGCATTCAATACTTGAGAAAATGCTACCAAAAAACGGAGATAAATATATTTTTTTGGAACGCTAACATTACCTGTCCATACATTGCACGGGCAGTAGACTAGTCTAAAATAGAAGTTCGAAAAATTCAAATTAATTCTATAGAAGTTTATAAAAATCTTTAAATAAAAGTTTATAAAAGTTAATTAAATATTATTGAATTCTACCATAGTCATTTACCTAGAAAATCTTTACAAATCATTTAAAATTCAAATTGAATCATTCTTACTATCTTTAATTCTGAAAATCTCAGTGACCAAAATTGAAATTAACCCTCAACTAAATAGCGACAAGTTAAACAATATGTTACGTTTTAACGTTATGATTCATGTGTTAATTATGCTAAGGGTCCATTTATCATGAATTTTGAAAAGTCAAAAAAGAATTTTTGAAAATTAAAAATGAAATTTTAACCCGTTTGATTAATTTTTTTTTTTTAAATGCTCCTTCTAATTAGAAGAACCTTTAGAAAAAGTTGGTCCAACGTGATATTCTCTAAAAGTACTTTACAAACAGAAAGTTCTTTTAAAAATTAGTTCTCAAATAAAATTTAAGGTAGCATTTTCAAAAAGCTCTCTTCTATCGAAAGCAAAAGAACAAAAGAACTTATCATAGCAAACGGAAAGGACAGCCCTGTTTCTTTAATTAATTAATTTTTTTTTTCAAGATTTCTAGCTTATAACATATTTGATAAGTTGGAATTAAATCAATAAATTTTATTACGTGTCTTTTTTAATTATTCACATATCACGCATGAGAACAGATTAATAACATAGAAAAAGTCAACAGAAAATAAGTTATCAATTAATAAATTAGTGTAAAGTAAAAATGTCAAAAAGAAAAAATTTGAGTGCTCAGATGTGCTTCTTTCGTCTGAAGATCAGACGGTTGTGGAGACCCAATCACCACTGTTAGCACAAATATCTCATCATAGCAGCCATTTGTGATTTTATTTATGCACCAGCCGGGAATCGAACCCGGGTCTGTACCGTGGCAGGGTACTATTCTACCACTAGACCACTGGTGCTTTGTTTATTAAATATTTTATATTCAGAAAGATATCACAAAGGTCAATGAAATACTTCACCAATTTTACTCCTTTGTTCACACTTACATTGATGTCAAAAAGTGATTGGATAAAAGACAATTTGTCATGTGACAAAATGTAAACAATGATGTACACCAAACATAATTCGAAATCTCTCCCTTGTAATAAAAACTGATTTTTTCTCCCATTCACCCTTTCAAGTTTTATTAATAACAATAACCCTATGGCAAGTTGTTAATTTTCAATCGGAGATACAGTCACTACCAACCTAATGTGGATGTCCAAGTGTTCATGTAAATTTATGCGGATAAGAGGGGAGCTATGATCTGTTGATCACTTGACATTGTCGAATTTTGAGATCTACATTAGGCATTATTTAGCGAAACAGTGCCCAAGGCTAAAAAAAGCACAAGAAGGACTGTGGCTAATAGATATTAACAAGGACAACAATGAACAATCAATTAATATAGCCGGCATAGTTAATAAATTAAATACAGAAATTATGGAAGTTCATTAATTTTAAACCAATGATTTTCTGCAATTGATGTTTTGTCACTTATGAAACTCTCTTTTCCTGATTTTGTCAAAGAGATCATAAGAAATGAACTGCCCAATTTACTAAATGTGTTAAATGGTGGCCCTCTATTTTATCCTCTAATACATTAAAAATAAAATCATATAGGCTATTTAAAAAATTCCATAGTAAAGGTCTTCATAAAGGCCTAACATGCATATTTTTAATTTCATTGTCACAGTGAGTCTATAATAATTAGTATTTTTTTAAGACAATTATTCATACAAGAACTAGAAATGAAGGTGGGTTTAGATGCAGATTAATTTTAATAGTGATATATTAGTAAGAATTTACCCCTTGTAACAAATCTAGGACGCGAGGATAATGAAATAGAAGCTTATTCATCAAAGAATTGCTCCCATTCACCCGTTGCTTATGAGAGCAAAGAATCCTAATTTCCCGTTATTGCACCGGCATCAATGCACCGGATTCGTGACCAGCGACGAATCCAAGATTGGAGGTCAGGTAGGACGTACGTTGACCGTTGTCCGTCGATAGGCAACGTCCGTAATGGAAAGGTCTTTATTAATATTTAATTAAATAATATAAAAATCATTCAGTCTATTCGAAAATACACTAAAATGAAAATTAACTATGACAACTGCATTATTTCTCTTCCTTCTAGAGATAGCAAAAAAGTTCGTCGGCTCAGGCTCGGCTCGAAAAAAGCCCGAGCCAGGTCTCGGTTGCATCGAACCGAGGCGCCCGGGCTGGGCCATATATAATAAAAAAAAAATTTAAAAGCATACAGCTATTTTTAGCTGCCTGCTGGGCAGTTTTTTCATTTTATTTTTATTTTTTTAATAATATACGAGTCGGCTTGACCAGAGCTCGGGCCAAAGCTCGGGCCGAACCCCCTTTTTCTCGGCCAGGCTTGGCTCGGCTCGGGCCGAAAAAAGCCCGGTCCAAAAAAGCTCAACTCGAGCCCGAACTTTTTTTTTCGGATCGGCTCGTTGACATAGATACTTCCCCCTTCTTATTCAACTGCATTCTATCTTTCCCCTTCTAGAGGCCTTCTTCTTAAAAGAAGAGAGACGGTTAGGCCTCGCCGGCAGCAACAACAATCACAAGGAAATGGGCAATGGGCTGTAGGTCAACGAGGAGGGAGAACAAAGTTTGCAAAATGAATTGATTTGGAAATTGGAATGGTTGATTAATTGGTATTTGGTGGCCATTGGGTGAATGACTAAATGGTAATAGATTTGAATCATTTGATAATTAGGCATGATTATATTTAAAAACAAAAGGCCCAAAATTAAAACGAAAAAGGCTTAAAGTCCAAACGGCCAAAGTGTTTCATCTTCTTCTTTCCACTTCTTACACTCGACTGCCATCGTAAACTTCAACTCGATGCTGGCGACAACTGTAAACTCCGATGGAGTCTGCATGCGTGACCTCACCCCCTGGTCGAGTGCTAGCTCTGTTATTGTCTGTGGCATCGGGAAGAGTTTTGAGTCGATGGCCATTGAATGAATGAAGGGAGTTTAGTTTCAAGTTTTTTACCAATGGTGACGGTTGAAGGTAAAGGTTATTGTATTGGGGTTGAGGTGTAGTCCTGTAGCCACTTGGGGTATTGGTTTGACACTTTTTAAAATTATATATACATAACAATTTATATAATGATTTATCAAAAGATAATGTGAGGAGATTTAATTTGATTAAAATCTCATCAATCAAATGATGTTTTCACTTACATTTTGAAACATCATCATCATGTAAATAGTTATGTACATGAAGCATGTTCTGTCTTTCCTTTTCTTTTCGATCTTATTTTATTAATTACTTATTTGAATAAAAGTAAGGGTATGATAATCTTTTTTTATTAAAGAAAAGGAAAAATCAGAACGGACACCCAACTTTTTATGTGATGTGATTATGGGTCACCAACTTATTAAAATCTATGAATCTGAATTCATATGTGACTGAAATCGTCAATGTATATGTTAAAATCGCAAACAACTTTCAATTGATTTGAAGGTAGGTGGCAAAACTACCAAACAATTTAATATTTATGTCAAATTCAATTGAAGTATAGCGTGATCATAACTTTTACATTGATAATTTCAATCACACAAGGATCCAAATTCACAAATTTATATAGGTTACAAACCTAGAGATTGGAGACTCGTAGCCTCACTACGTGAAAAAATGGGGAATGGAGTCCTAATTATCCCATAAAAATTGATTTTTAACTATCAAATAAACGGAATATGATGGTAAGAACTATCTATGAGGACATCACAAGATTGAAAAGATATGTTCCATTTCTACATAGCGTCCATAGATTGGAGACCGTTTGTGCAAATAAATCTCGTTTTACTTTATTAGGCTTAGTCCTGATCAATCATACACACACATTGTCCTATTTTTCAAAAAAAGCAATTCCTTCCGCCCCATCCACAGGGGCATTTTCGTCCCAAATCCACTTATAAATACACTGTCCTGCAAACCCATTAAACACATTCACGACTCTCTCTCTCTCTCACACACACACACACTTTAGCTTTGAAACACCTTCTATATACATACACCTTCATTTTCATATACTAATATATAGAAAGACAAACATGAAACTGACCAGAGATTTCTTGGTTAGACTCACGGTGCTGCTCGCCATTACTTTCACCGTCAATGCCTGCCCACCGGCAGACCGATCAGCATTGCTAGCGTTCAAGGCAGCACTCAACGAGCCATACTTGGGCATATTCAAAACATGGTCCGGTAACGACTGCTGCAACAGCTGGTACGGCATCAGTTGCGACCCCGAAACTAAACGGGTTGCCGACATTTCCCTCCGGGGAGAATCCGAGGACCCGATTTTCGAGAAGGCTGGCCGATCTGGGTACATGACTGGTTCACTATCTCCTTCCATCTGTCAGCTCGACCGTCTTACCACCCTCGTTGTTGCCGACTGGAAAGACATCTCCGGCGAAATTCCGACTTGCTTAGCCTCACTTCCCAACCTCCGCATTATTGACCTTGTCGGAAATAAAATCTCCGGCAAAATTCCGGCGGATATCGGCAAGCTGAGTAAACTCACTGTGTTGAACCTGGCCGATAATCAAATATCAGGTTCTATCCCAGCTTCCATTGTTAACCTCAACAGCTTAATGCACCTTGATCTCAACAGCAACAAACTCACCGGGGCGATTCCATCCGACGTAGGCAAATTGTCCATGATGAGCCGTGCTTTACTGAGTCGAAACCAAATCACCGGTTCAATCCCAGTTTCTCTTTCCAAAATATATAGACTAGCCGATCTAGATTTATCAATGAACCAAATAACCGGTACCATCCCGGCCCAGTTCGGGTCAATGCCGGTTCTCTCAACCCTAAATTTAGACAGTAACCGACTTTCGGGTGAGATACCGACAAGTTTACTAAGCAACTCGGGTTTAAACATTCTAAACTTGAGCCGAAACTCATTAGAAGGCAACTTACCCGATGTTTTTGGTCCCAAAACTTACTTCACAGCACTCGACATATCGTACAATAATTTGAAGGGTTCGATTCCAAAATCAATGTCGTCGGCTAAGTACATCGGCCACTTGGATCTGAGTCACAATCATCTGTGCGGGTCGATTCCACACGGGTCGCCGTTCGATCACCTCGAAGCCTCATCATTTGCCAACAATGACTGCCTGTGCGGATCTCCACTATTACGTGTTTGTTAATTATTTTTATTTTCGCTAATTAAATTATGTTTATGGGCGAACAATTTGAAAATTTCTATATTATTATTGTACTCGTGATTTTTAATGTTATCCTCGAGCAACGGTCATGTAGTTGCATCACGTGAAAATGTGCTACAACTTTTAGTGGGCAAAGATTTTGTGCTTTATTAATTATTACAATAAGGTCCGATTTAATTATTATTATTATTATTATTTTGTCATAACGTGACGAGGAATATTTAAGTCCTTTCGATTTTAAAGTGGAAATGGCATCATTTACCACAACATTTACAAGTCAATTTCATTTTGGGTTCTTAATAATTTATGCACAACGGTCATTGAAGAAATCATATTTTGTGGAAATCATTGTGTGTTTGAAACATTGGTAAAGACACAAGTTCTCCATCATATTTTGATCAAGTTGCGCTACAGCTTGTCCAATGGGACAAAATTTTAATGTTTGAGATGACATAAATAAAGTTGATCTCAACACAAATTATTAATTGTCACGTTATTCTTGTCTGTATTATTTTTTCTACAAAGTTATGTACTTAATGCATTTATTCATAGAAATAAAATGGATAAATTTTATTCGTTATAATTGTACGTTCACTTCATTTATAGTTGTACTTTGTTTAATTGTATATACTTTAGTTTTATTTCAATCGGATAATTTCAAATAATGGAAATCGATGATATAGAAGTCGATGAATGATACGTGTCATTTTATCAATGAAATTGTACTTATTTCACATCAACAAAAAAATAGTAACTTGGTGTAGTTGTCCAATTGATATTATATTGATTAAAATTGAAGTGCATTTACCTGATGAAAATCAAATTATAGTACAGTTAATCGCGAATGAAATTTACTAGAATAAATAACTTGGTGTGAAAAAAGTAAAAATAATGTACAGAAACAAAGGTCTTTGGTTCTAACGGTAAAGTAAAAGAATTGTGGTCAATCATGCTAGACGTCACTTGGCGCCAGTGCGTCCAATGCCGTTTAGCTTAATTCAATTGTGGTTACTTTATATGTACTAATATACAAATGTATGTGATATACATTATTACATAGAACTTGTTGACGCGATTACTTCACATTAACTTTCATGACATTTCAATCTACTTTCCATAAGATGGTCGAGGTAGGAGGTTGACCATTGTATGGATCCCTAATACCTAAATTAGTGCATAATTACTTTCAAAGATCCCCTAAATAAATGAGATTTTTCCTCGTATAGTTTGAGGAAGTGATAGATGTAATCATAAGTCTCTAGCTTCAAAGTCAGTTAACGAACTAAAAGTTCAAATTGGTTCGATTGTTCAAATTAATCAGTGGTTTCTAATAATAGTTTTGCTTGGTGCATACCACATCAAGTTTGACAATTTAAAAAAAAAAAAAGGGTTTTCCCTCCACTCATTTTTTTACAACATATCAAATGTAAAGCAAGATGTTTGAAGTGTATATCTAGCATTTTTGTTCTAACAATATTGACACGTTAATTTGTATGTTGCAATACGTGTGAGATATCGTCATTCTTGACATCACTTCAACAAGTCTTATCACAAGTCAAGTTGTCATGGTTATTTAGAGTTATCACCTCCACCTTCAGTCTTTTGTCATTCTTACAAATTATTTAGCGTTCACAGAAAAATTCACCATCTATTTACCAAGTTAATGCATGAGCTTGTAGGTGGTCCTATTATCATTATTTGGGAATAACCTAATAATGCCTTTGTAAGGTGTCCTTCAAAGTGAATCCCAAATGGAGTGGGCTTGAAGTAGACTTTGAGACCTGATTTCGATGAATTAGAGTGGATGTGCTCTCCCATTAGGTGTAACTTTTGAACAAAATAATTGCACCTCCCTTACATTGTGATATTATAGGTGAATGTCTCAAATTCGAGTCAATGTTGGGGCATTTTCATAGAGTAGGTGTATAATGCAGGAACATGCTTGAAATAGGGGTGAGTACATTATCGATATTTAGAAATGCAAAATAGGCTGTTTAAGGTGTATTTCGAAGTGAGGCTCAAATGTAGTGTAATTAGGGTGGACTTATGAGTCTGATTATGGGTGATATAAGGTGAAGTGCACATTTTTCATTAGCTATAACTTTTGAACAAAGTGATTATATCTCCGTCGGCATAAGTCGAGATCAATGATGCGAAAAAGTGTAGTAGATAAACTTGGGAGTTTTTAGAAAAAGGCACATGCATGGCAGGGACCGAGAGAACCAAAAGTGGGAAGCCTTAAACAATAAAATTAGGACAAAAAACCAGAGGTCAAGGTGTTGCTTGTTGAAATCCCATGTGACCTGCCAGCCTGCAAAAATGAACATTTATTTGTGGACCCAACTTCACTAAATTCCCACAAATAATGACATTTCCTCACAATATAATACCCAATAAAAAATAAGCTTAATAAGACTTATATACTACGTTAATCCTATTCAGTTAATTTCACTAATGGTCACTGAAATTTGCACTTGGTGTCATCTTGCCACTGAACTTGAATTTGTTTCAAGATTAATCACTAAATTTTACAAAATATTTCAGTCACGCCTTCGATTCAGCTTGACATCTATTTTTAAACATAAAAATTCATAATTGAACTAACGATTTGCCGACTTGGCACATGGATTCATATACTTTTCAGTAAAAAATGAACGTAAAATTTCAGTTGCCAATCACCGCCGACAAAATCTCTAAGTTCACTGCATTTAAAAAATTTAAAATAAATTTATAAATTAAATTAATCAACTGAAAATAATATTTAAATTTTATATTGAGTCCAAATAAATCCTTCCGACAACCTAACAACTGCGCCATTGGGTCTTGTCCCAATCCTACATAAATACAGCAATAAATGAATGCATCATTTAAATCAACTTTAATACGAATGAAAAAGTTTAAGATTTCTTGAAGCAATGCAATTATTTTCATTGTTTTCGGGGACACTGTTGAATTTTTCAACTTTTAGATGAATAACCCTTCCCTCGTACTCTTATTGATTAATTATGTTCTCTTTATTTTAAATAATTATACAGAAAGTCATGACAAATTAAGTCATGTCCATCCCTTAATGAATTAAATTAAATGGATCGAGGGCAGGGATATAGCCAAAATATCCGAGTCGTAGGGACAAATGAAGTGATAATATAAATAAATATCAATTTAAAGTTATAAAAATGCCCAAACATCGCATTTCCTGGTAGGGTCGAACATCTAGGCCGGCCAAGCTTGGAGATGCCTCTTCCGATTTCCACCCCTCCCCAAGTTCTACTACATCAAATGGGAGCAAACCATCATTTGTATCATAATTTACAATCTAACCAATCTAATCTTAAAATTTAATTACTCGTTTGAACTTTAGACCAATCGAATTACTTATTTGAACTTCATGAATTCTGATATCATGACTCTTAATTTTTTTTTTTTTTCAAAAAGGTTAATCTTGTTAAGAGTAATAGCATAAACCTTTATATATGTTAGCTATGGTTTCAATATGAATATAAATAAAAATAAGCAAATATCAAACCCAGCAATTTCACATTCTGTTCTAAACATGAATTTCTTATCTCCATATTCAGAGCCTCAAGCAAATGTTTATGATATAACATCTAAGAATTAGCCAAAAAAAAAAAAAAAGTCCTTTATCACTGAGCATTGATGCAAACCAAAGATTTAGTTTTACAAAACATAGGAGTAAAAAGAGATTTTTGCGTACAAATACCTTTTGTATGCCCAATTCGTCTATACGGTTGTTTAATGCCTTTTCAAGAAAGCAATTCATTGCTTCGTGGAGATATTGAAAACATCCTCTTAGATGCAATTCTATTATGTGAACCATGACTTTCTGTCTTTTGGTACAAATAAACATACCAGATGAGTACAATTTTTGTACGACCCGACCACTCACGACCTCGCGGTCAAGGTCATGATAACCTCGAGCGTGTCAAAACATCATCGAGCTTGTATGAATGAGCTCGAGCTTAAACTTGAAGCCCGCGGTATACCCAAGGACTTCACAACTCCTTAACCAGATAATGATGCTCAATTGATTTATCCTACTAAGAGTGTACTACCTACCTCTCTAAATACAAAACTTTGAATTATTATTTATGTACGCTTTTACATTCAATTTATAGCCTTACGCATATATTTCCCCCTCTCGCTAACTTAAGCATCGGAGGGGACCTCGTCACCTTTGTTTCAGGTCTTGAAAATTCTGTTCGTGCTTATTCTTGAACGTCAAGCTTGGGTATTCTCGAGTGCAAATCATTAACACATTTATTCCAAGTCTTGGAGATCATGTTCGTGCACTTCCTTGTCGTCAAGTTTAAGAAATCCACAGGTGCACATTTTTGGTAGTATCATTAGCGTTGTCTGTGAGAAATGCTACCAAAAGCCATGGTCAACACACGCTTAGGACATCCTCCAGCAAGCTCATCTGCTCCGGTTCGACCCTTACCAAGAATCCACAAGTTCCTTCAAGAGCAACAACTGAAGTACCAACACCCCAACCAATAGATGTTACTTCGATGGTATTAGAAGATCTTCATCAACAAGTTGTTTTGTTAACTCAGTTGCCAAGCCAATAAATTCTATGGCCGAAGCTCGAGCTCGAGTTCATCATCCCGTTCCTAATATTGGTAGCTCGGAGTCCTCGAGTCAACCACAGCCACCTCACACGACCTTAGGTTTGGCATCTGTAGCCATGGCCTCAAACAAGATTTGCAGAGTCATTCAAAATGGAACCAGAACAATTAGTGCTCGACAAGTTTTGTCATACCTGTTGCTAGAAATATTCAAATACAATCAAAGCTTTGCCCCCGAGCAAGCACCATAAGCCTTGCCACACGCAAGCACCTCTAAACCTTGCTCCAAGCAAGCACCATTAAACTTTGCCCCGCTCAAGCATCATAAGCCTTCCCCCTGCTCAAATATCATAAGCCTTGCCCCGAACAAGAACCTCTAAGCCTTGCCCACGAGCAAGCACTCGTAAGCCTTGCCCGTGCAAGCACCATAATCCTTACCTCGAGCAAGAATCTCTAAGTCTTGCCCCACTCAAGCACCTCTAAGCCTTCCCCGGCACAAACACCTCTAAGCATTGTCCCGTGCAAGCACCATAAGACTTGCCCCACGCAAGCACCTCTAAGTTTTGCCCCCACGCAAGTACCTCTAGTCTTGCCCCGCACAAGCATCATAAGCCTTGTCCCCAACAAGCACCTCTAAACTTTGCCCCGTGCAAACACCATAAGCCTTGTCTTGTGCAAGCACCTTTAAGCCTTACCCTCCAAGCAAGCACATATAAGTCTTGCCAAGAGCAAGCACATATGAGCCTTGCATCGTGCAAGCCATAATCTTTGCCTAGAGCAAGCACCTCAAGTCTTGTATTGCGCAATCACCTAAGCCTTGTCCCATGCAAATACCCTTAAAAATACTTAGTACATTTAAGAAAAATTAGTCCTAAAAAAATCATTAAGTAGAAATACCAACCTTATAACCCCAAATACTATAAAGCATCATCATATGTAAAAATCATAAAACAAGGTCGGGGTGAAAATCCATTCCTTTCAAATTTTAATCAAAGTCAGGGTACAACCCACTTTCTTTCAAATTTTTAATCGGGATTGAGCTTCTTCCTTTCAAATCTTTTAACAAGATTGGGGTGCAACCTCCTTCCTTTCAAAATTTTAACATGATCGGGATCAATCTCCTTCCATTCAAATTTTTTAATAAGGTCGGAAGCAAGCCCTTCCTTTCAAAATTTTTAACAAGGTTGGTGTACAACCTCTTTCCCTTCAAATTTTAAATAAGGTTGGGATCAAGCTAATTCCTTTCAAAAATTTTAAAAAGGTCGAGATCAAGCCATTCCTTTCAAAATCTTTAACAAGGTCAGGGTCCAGCTCCTTCGGTCCTTCCTTTCAAATTTTTAACAAGGTCGAGGTCTAGCCCATTCCTTTCAAAATTTTCAACGTCATCGGGTCAAGCCCCTTTCCTTTCAAAATTTTAACAAAGTTTGGGGCTAAATCCCTCCTGTTCAAATTTTTAACAAGGTCTGAGTCTTGCCCCTTCTTTCAAAATTTTTACCAAAGCTCTAAGTCGAGTTCATTCCTTTCAAACTTTTAAAATAGTCGAGACTTGCTACCCTAGATCTATGTGCTCGAGGCCTATCAACTTGACATGAGTTTGCCTATTTTTTGAACCTAATGTACTTGTGCATCTCATTCCAAGAACTCACACATTGTGCACGAGCTCCTGACATGGATGCACAAGAACCTATGATGTGTACAATTTTTTGAACGACCCGACCACCCATGATCTCATGGTCGAGATCATGATAACCTCGAGCACTCTATGAATGAGCTTGAGCTTGCGCTTGAAGCCCTTGGTATCCCCAAGATCTTCACAACTCTTTAACCAGATAAAGATTCTCAATTGATTTATCCTAGTAGAAGTGCACTATTTAATTCTACTAGGAGTATACTGTCTGCCTCTATAAATACAAATATTTGGATCACTATTCAGCTACACTTTTACATTCAATTTATAGCCTTATGCTTATATTTCCCCATCTCGCTAACTTAAGCATCGAAGGGGCACGAGGTCACACCTCATTGCCTTTGTTTCAAGTCTTGAAGATTCTGTTCATGCTTATTCTCGATCGTCAAGCTTGGATATCCTTAGGTGCAACTCATTAACACATTTGTTCCAAGTCTTGAAGATCCTGTTCGTGCTCATTCCTTGTCGTCAAGCTCAAGAAATCCACAGGTTCAAATTTTTGGTAGCATCAGTTCCCTTTTATTTTATTAACGTTCCTTTCGTAACAATATAGAGCCAAATCTGTACTCTACAAGACCCTTGAGTGGCCATGAACAACTAATGATCTGTATAAGGTTTTAGAATGATTACGAGAATAAAACTCAATACTATATTAATCTTTGTAGCATACTATATGGATATTCAAGCTGGCACGAAGATAAAAATCTTGTATAGTGATATTGATTCCAATTTGACCTGACCTTGTTTTATACCCTTTGAATAGTAAGCAAGTAAGATGGATTCATTATTACTAGTAATTAAAATAAATCTGAAATCAAATATATGAATCGGGAACTTACATTTCGGATTCAAATCCAATATTCCAAAATCCTTCGGGAGTTGAAGGAGGAGCATACCTATATCGATGCCTAGAAACTCCATCATGATGCTCACAGCGTATTTGCTTATTCCCATCAGAATTTTTACCCTCGTTAGGAAGAACAGCATCGTAGAACTTTCTGCATTGCTTGCATTCTATACCCTTCAGACTTTCCCTCTCGGATTTCTTTCTTACTGGTTCTATGTACTTGAAACCCGATGTCCCAGCCTTTGGAGATGACAATTGTAGCTTCTTCGGACCAGGATCAATGTTCATGTCCTGTGTCTCATCATCCGAGTTGTCAAAGTTCATATTCTCTGGAACTCGCATAGGAAGATCATTGGTTTTTTCCTTTATAACCTTCCCTAAGTTTTCTCTCATATTCTCCAAAGGGGTGTCAAGAAAATCATCATGGAGATCAGGTCCAACACGGCTCTGATGGGACCTGGTATCCCTCCAATAAGAAACCGGACGTTTTGTACCAGCTGGGGGGCAAGATTTTGCACTGTTTGGGCCTTTCGGTGCAATGGCAACACTTGAAGTAGAAGGTGAAACAGAGTTTGATCTTTGAATGAGTACAACTCCTTTGTCATCCTCCAATAATTCTTGGTCACCCTTCTGTTTCATCACTTCATTAACAAGGCCAATGGGTTTTAAAACTTTATTTCCAGCATCTGTAATGACATAAATATTTTACAAAGGGTAAGATCATTTTAAACATTGAGAAAGAAAGAAGATTACCAGACATTTTTGACCTAAAATATTCTACTAATATGAAGAACAGAATAGCAGTATTCATCTAATTGCGATCAACTATATGTTCAACAAAAGTCGGATAAGAGAACCATATGGGCAGTTCAATTGAAATCTCATGGACTTGTCATACCAAAAGAACAAAAATTACCATGAGAAGTTCCAGGACTATGATTATGCCTCAAAATTTCACTTTCATCTCCTAATTTGTGGAGAGGGAGCATATTTTCTGGAGTAAGACCACATTTTTTGCACAGAAAGTTGTATTGAGATTTCAGCTTCTTATAGGCAGCAATAACTTCACGCCTTTTCTTCTTTTCAGACTGTAATTCCAAATCCTTCACTTCAATTTGCTGTAGTAACTTTGCATGTAAGTCCATCCCCTCAAAAGACTCCTTACTTCTCTCATGCAGATTTTGTTGGAGTTTATCAACTTTGTCCTCTGACTCTTTCTGTTTGGCCAGAAGCTGTTTCTTTTCCTTCTCAAACTCTTCCAATTCCTGTTCTCTCTTCAACTTTTCCAGCGTATTGGAATTAATCTGTTGGTGAAGTTGCTCTTGGGCGTTTCTTTCCTCCTTCATTTCATTTTCTTTTGTCCCGAGTTCTTTCTGGAGCTCATCAACACGATTCGCCAAACTCTCTATTTGGACTGTGAGTAGTCTTTTGTCCTTCTCATGCTTATTCAACAGCTGTTCGTTATTCATAATTTCTAAGGCTTGCATTTCAATTTTTTTCAGTAGATCGCTTTGCAACTCCCTCCCCTTTTCCACTTCTTCAGTTTTTTCTCTATATCCCTGCTGAAGCTCGTCAACCTTTTTCTCCATACTTCGGAGTTTGGAAATGAGTCCATTTGACTTCTCTTCTTGCTCCTTTAATTGCTTTTCTTTATGCACTATCAGAGAGTCTTTTGATTGATTTATTTGGAGAAGCTTGTTCTGCAATTCCATTACCTCATCAACTTCTTTAGACTTCTTCATCAGCTCTAACCGCAATTTCTCAGCTTCAACCTCCACATTTTTTTTCTTTTTCAGGAGCAGAAGATTTTTCTCTTCAAGCTCTCTCTGTGCATTTTCGTGACTAAGAATGAGGGAAGCTTTTGAGTCAAGAAGCTTCTGCAAATTTTGTTGCAATTCTCTCCCCTCACTTACTTCATTAGTTTTATGTTCCAATTCCTCTTGGAGCTTGAGGACACAACTGGGAGATAGGTTTTCTATACTCGTAAAGTTTTCCTTCAGCTTCTTCAGAGACTGATATTCTTCGAGAACTTGCTCTTTTTCAAACTGAAGCTTTTTAATCTGAAGTAACATATCTTTTTCCTTCTCTTTCCATGCATCTGCAGCTTCCCTTGCTTCCAAATACACTTTCTGCCAGCTTTTAGATTTTGACTGAAAATTTGGAAAGAGTTGGCTGCAGAATATGTACTCTATCTGCGAAATCCTATCTTTTGCTTCTTGAATTGTGGCAACCAGTATGGTGCTAAGGCCAGATACAAACTTTGCATCAGAACTATCAGTAGGATGCCCTAACTGTGGAGACTTTTGCATGCCGCCTTCCATCTTTCAAAAGTTTTTACAAATGCAAAGAGTGAGTTCTAGTGGCAAAATAATAATAAATTAGCATCATAATAGCATCCTCAGGATAACTTTTTTGAAAAGCTATCAACAAGACCATTATATAAGCACCTCTTTTCACAAATGCATACCTTAAAAAAAAAAAAGAGAGAGAGAGAGAGAGAAAGAAAGAAAGAAAGGGAAAAACTGCAAAATGCACGAGGAATTAGTCACTTGTACACATGAACATGTGAAACATCCCAATGTCTACGTTCCAAGAATAGGTTGTTGATTAGAAAGATAGGTTTTTTACTTTCAATCCAAAAACACTACAAAATTAGTTCTGCAGAATCTGTCCTATTAACCACTTAAAAGGATGTAAAGCTTCTGAGAAAAAATCCATTGAAACTCCAAACAAGCTTGAACGTGACCTAGTGATGTTTCTTTGAATATGACTGAGTTCTTGCCATGACTGTGATAGCATATGTCAAATTGTCAATTATCCTAATCTATAGGAAGTGTTATTAAACCATTTTTATATGAATATATATAACTGTTTACATACCTATTGTCTGGTCTTCATTATTTTCAAAATACATTTTTCTCTCTCTTAGTTTTAACCACGCATATAAAATAATTTTACACACAAATTCAAAATTTTTCTTATTTTTTGACTACACATTCTCCATCAAATCACTATTCAAAAATGCATTTTAACAAAATAATGGGGCCCAAGCAGGCTCATAATGTTTTACATAATGATGAAGTATCAAAATATAAGTGAAAAAGTTATTTAATTGATGAGAGTTTGATCCAATTAAATCTCATCGCATCATCTATTGATAAATTATTATGTAAGTTATTATGTACATATAGCACAACTATAATAAAACTAATGTCTAATAAATATATCATAATCTGCTGATTTAACAACCTATTTCATTAATATTTCTTAATTCTTCTTCTGTGATGTGTTATAGAAACTCAATAGGTTTAATATTTTTTTTATTTCTTCTAAGCCCCTGATTGAGCCATATTAAAATTTTCATTCACATTCTTCTACTCATTTTCAACCACACATTCTTCAATAAAATAATATTTTTCATCACATCAATAACTTTTCATTTTTTTCAAAAACACATTCTCCATCAATTTACTATTCCAAAATACATTTTTTCAAAATAATGTAGCTCAAATACACCCAAAGTTTAAGCCCCTGTTTGGGCTCCATTAATCCTAAAATACATTTTTCCTGTATTCTTTTCACACACATTCTCCATTAATCTACTATTCTAAAATGTATTTTTAGCCAAAAATGGGGCTCAAACATGCGCTAACTTTTTTCACATTCCTTCCTTATGGTTTTCACTTTCTTTAACTTCCAAAAAGATCCTGTTTCTCATTTTATACATTTTATGCAAATTTTGGAATTTTGCCCACAAGTTATGCCTGTTCACCTAAAAAATTGCCTACTCATTTTCACACACAGTAAATGGAAAATTTCATTAAATATTCTGCAAAATCTATGAACTGTATTTCCAAGTACAAAATCACATACACGCGCAGTTGAGTAAATCCCAATGCCAAAAACCCACGCAAACAAATAATGAAAAAATTACCATAAATGATTCCCTACCCAGAATAAGCCAGTATTAACAGTCGAAGGTTGAGCATACAATTGAAGAGAGAAAATTTAAAATTAGTCACGAAAATGCAAATTATATGAACTTCAGTAAACCAAAGGTTCAAAAAGAAAAGCCTATATGTTGCCAAAAAAAAAAAAATTGCAAAAAAATAACCATTACATCTCGGACTAAAAAAAAATGCTTCTTATAGTAATTCATGCTACAGTGTAAACATCGAATGCATTTTAATTTTTTGCACATTCTAATTCCCAAATTCGAAGTCAAACTTGAGCAATTGTTTAGGATTCATCAGCTAATTCATTCTATTATGAATGCGTGTGTGTGAGATGCGAATTCAGAGAGATGATCTGCTTACCGGCGGTTGTAGAGAGAGAAAAAGAGAGCGAGAATGGAGATAAAAAGAAACCCTAACCAATGAGAAGCTCAAACGAAACGCGGAGGAGTCCTCGGTACGTTTTTGCACGCGGGAATTTTTTTCGAAAAGGAAGAAAATTTCCTTGTTCAGTATTGCACCACCTGAGTAATGGGTTAAACTGGGCCACCCAACTTTGTATATAATGTCATCTTGATCACATAATTTAATTTTGTTTCACCATAATTACCAAACTTTATATATAATGTTATCGTGATCATTCAATTTGACTTTATTTCACCATGATCACCAAATTTTATATAACATTTTACCATAGTCCCCTAACTTCTTTTAAGTCATTTTCATTAATTTTAAAAGAGGTAAAATATTAACTTTACATTTTATATATAAAATAAATTTAAAAAAACAAAAATAGACCAACATTCGTTTCGAGCATACTTCGTTTCAAGACCCACATTTGTTACTCGTGTATATTATCACTTTTGCACTTTGAACTTTTTATTTTTGTTACACTTTGGAACTTTGAATTATGTATTTATTTTAATAATAGACCCACATTTGTTTCAAGCATACTTCTACTATATATCCACTCAATCCAACATTGACTCAAACAGTGACTTGATCTTAATTAATGTAGGGATATTTAGCCCCCGTTTGACCTATTAAAATTATAATTTATTTTTCTCTCTCTTCTCATGCAGAAGGTACAATTCGCTTTACAACCCAAAATCAAGCCCAATAATCAATTTGGGATTAACTTGGAAAGACGCCTTATGAATGTGTCATTAGGTTATATACCAAAATAGTGAAAAAAGACTCATCATATTTTGTGAGATTTTCTCTAAGTTTGGATTTTATGGTTGCTTTAAGGTGAGATTCGACACCGCACATGTACTTGTCCACCTTACACATGAGGAAGACTACAACGGGCTCTTTCTTAAGCATTTCTGGCATATTGATGGGTGTCCAATGACAATCCTTAAATGGACTTGATTTCAGACCAGAGTAGGAGTTCCCATGTGGGTTTCATTCCCCTTGCTTTTGGTACACTTGATTGCCAAGGGTTTTTTTTGCTTATCGCTACCTCAGACTTGATACGACCTAGTGAGAGTAAGGTGTGCATTGAGGTATATTTGGAGCTTAGATTGCCTAACGAAGTTTGGATTAAGAGCGGTGGTAACCGTGACTTCCGACAAACGGTCATTTATGAGAAGATGCTGATTTTTTTTGCTTCAATTGTAGACATATGGGCCACTCTTATGATAAGTTCACTTCAGGAACACGCCTTCCTCCCCCTAGTTGCTGTGCCTCCCCCTGTTCAACCCCCTTCTCCTACTATGACCACTGCTAGTAAGGTTGACAAAGGTAAATGCAAGGTGTTGTTTATGGAGCTAAGGAAATAGTGGGTGCTCCCCACTACTCCTGTCAAAGTTCAAACAGATTCAGCTACTACATCGATAGTTCCTACCTCGATCCCCATGACAGTAGCTCCAGAGGTACCACCATCTATTCTTTCAATTACTAAGCCTACGCCAGAGGCTCCTATTGAGGTACACCTTTTCCTATTATTACTGTTACTCTTATCCTAACTATTGAGGCGCCGACTTTGACGACATATATCAATTCTCCTTCTTTTCGGACACATACATGGGGGTACTCAGTCATCACAGAGATCAGGATCCACCTTACCGATTAGCACATGGACAGTTGATCTAGAGGTACCACTATTTATTCATTTACTTGCTGAGCCTACTCCAGATGCTCCTATCGAGGTACTCACTTTTCCTATTATCACTGCCATAGCTCCTATTCCCACCCATACTACTGAGGCACCCTTGAGCAGACACAGATCAGTTATCCACCATTGAAGACACACTGTGGTACTCAGTCAGCACATGGATCGGGTACAAGGACAGTTCTTCATACCACTGTTGCACAAAGACTGTTGGCTGAGATCGGCTCATAGCGGCACTGTATCAAACATGTGTTGATCGATCACTTTACGAAGTATATGACATGAAGGTTGGATTTACCATTAGACTTGTTATTGATGAGTTGGTTATCGAGCTCTTTGGTAAGGGATCTTTTGTTAGTAAGACTCGTACACATACACATTCACATAGGCCTTCCATCATGGCTCCTATACAGGATAAGGTGAAGGAACATATATAGAGAGAGGCATGGATGGCATGAGAGTTGGAGACTACGTGCAAAATGTAGAGGATGACGTACCTACAGTCAGCGGGTTATTCTCACATGCTTTAGATGTTGCAGCACAGAGCACCATGAGATCAAATGCATCTACTTTTCACCCGACATTTAGTGCATCATCGTCCAAACAACATTTTTCACTTAGGTGGGCCCCCTTCTTGTTGGTGGGACCCTTGTCCAATGAACAAGCCCGACTAGTGTGATTACTACAACTTGAAAATGTTTCAGACTAGACACATAACCCTGTCGATGTCCATGTATTACCACCCGAAAGTTTACCCTCGAGAGTACCCTTGAGTAGTTTTCATTAGTTTTTGTTCATTTACTGTTTATTGCATTTCATTTTGAGACATTTTTAGTATTTTTCATTTACTGGAGATCAGGTATATGCCCCTCCTTTCATGTACTTCATTTTATTATGTTATAAAATAGCCACGCTAATGGTCTTTGCTTAAAATAAAATAAAATTAGGTTACTGCTCTAATTTGGCTTAAAATTTGACCAATTGTCACATACCTTCTCCCGAAATTAATTTAAATTGTTTAATTGTAGTCATGTATAAATATCAAATGCCATCCTAAAGATCTCCTCAAACCTGAGGGAGTATTCAAAAAGAAAGAATTCAAAAAATGCCTAGACATATTTTTGAAATAAGTAATATTTTTACTTAAAAATAAAAGAAATTACTTTATTCGAATATGTTTTAAAATATAAATCTATTCAAAGCACATCGATAGAGCATGTCTAGATAAGATGAAAATGTTTACTTATAAATGAATGAGTTAAAAATTTATTTTTTTACCTTGATCAAAGTAAAGAAATAAGTAATTTTAGTAAGCTCTTATTTGAAAATTATTCATTCCCCACAATTAGCCCTCATTTGGCCCTCATTAAAATAATAATTCATTTTTCTCCTACTTCTTATCAATCATACATTTTTCAATAAAATAGTATTACACGTAAACTCAAATTTTTTCTTCTTTTTCAATCATTCATTCTTAACTAAAAAAAAAAATTATTTCAAAAATTATAATCTCAACTTAATGGGGGCCAAAGGGGGCATAACTTCCAAGCACACATTTATAAAAAATAAAAATCAAATTTAACTTTTCCTACTGTCACTCTCAAAAATTCACTTTTACACAAGCACTAAATATTATACTTGGTGGATGTCCAAAACCTACAATTTTAAAGATAAAAGAGAGATTTGCATTTTTCATTTTTCTAATTTCTTGTTAATATGCATCTAATTGTTTTATGTGGGATTTATTTGTACTTTAGAAAATTTAAGAGAACATTTTTTCATTTTTTTGTTTTGTCACTTTATTTTATTTTTGTTTATTTAAAGAAAATGTTAAATTCATCATTTAATGACCAAAATGGAGGGAAGACAAGTTTTTCTGGAACGTATTATGCCAAAAAAAGATGAAGGGTAAATTTGTTATATTTCACAAAGATGAAGGATGAAAAAAATGCAAATTTCCCAAGTACATTTTTCTGAAATCTGGAGCGCATTCTCAAACCAAAAGCGCGAACTGAGAAAATTAGGGCAAGATTCTCTTTCTGCTATCCCTTTCTACCTCCCGTTTAAGATCGTAAGCCTCTCAGATTTTTTAGCAAATTTGTAATATTATGCTCGAAGCACAATGAATTTACAGAAATTCTTTTCTGTCTTCAGGTTAACTTTTCGCTTACTAGCTCAGATCTTTTGGCCTTTTTTACAGTCCATTGATTTGCCTACATGGTATCGTACTCTCTCTCAGGCACACACAACATACACTTTTTTCCCTCGCATTTACATGTATAATTGTATTTAGATAATAACTTGGATTTGAAGGGTAAACGTATTGATTTTTTTATTTTTAAATCTAATGGTTGTAATTTCAATGTGATTAATAAGAACTAAATTAATTATATAAATAAAGAAAATAAGTGGTTTCTCGTTGCTTGTATAATTGTATTTGCATCACAGGAGAGGCTTTTAGATGTTTCAAACTTAAGTTCAAGGTGTTAAATACGTATAAATGAGTAAAAAATTAGGGGGAACAGTAGGAATTTTTTTGCCGTCTCGCAACTTTAGTTCTGTTCGTATCTTTAAGTGTGTTTTATGCTGTTAAATTCTCTTTCCAGTCAGGAAGAAAAGAAACAGTGTTGGATCTAGCAAAGTTTGTTGACAAGGGCGTCCAAGTCAAGCTCACTGGTGGAAGACAAGGTTGGTAGTTATGATTATATTTATCTTTTGTAAGCAACTGTCAGCAGTTTATTTTTATTTTCTTAATCATTTTTTATTGTATTCCCATTTTTTTTCTTGAGTTAAAAGGAAAATTCTTATGCTAGAAATTTAATTCTATCTGTTCTTGCGGTTTACCATGAGTCTTGCAAGGTCAGGTTTGTTGCAGTATGACTAAATGAATTCGTAATCCATGGTAAAAAAAATGAAATTATAAGCACGTGTTTGTAACTTGACTACTAGGTATTCTCCGTTAGATTTGGTTGTTTTAGCCACTTTCATATTCATCCATAGTGTCCTAGGAAAATTTTGAAAAACTGAGTTGGGATGAAATTAGTAAGAATTGACAATAGTAAATCAAATGTATTGGGGATGTTAATGAGTTGGATTATGGAGGCATGTCACCTTTTTGAAGAGTTTTGGGAAGATTTCTACTTCATGAGTGTTGAAGTCATCCGATATAGGTACTAATATCGTTATGGCCATTTATATGTGAAATTAAATTCTTTTCCATGTAATCTATTCTGTCCTCTGTCTCTCATGCTTCAAGGAAAGCCTCCAAATAGTTAGGTTTTCACACACCAAATGTCAATGCAATTATCCATATCGTGCTATAAGTGAAAGTAAGAACGATCATATCTACTGGATAGTGATGGATATATGTTTTGTTTCTTTGTTTGGTATCCAGATGCATCGACCTTTTTTTTGCATAAATCAGGAAAGTTAACATTTGATTCTTCCTTTTAGTGACTGGTACGCTAAAAGGCTATGACCAATTGCTGAATCTTGTGTTGGATGAAGCAACAGAGTTTCTTAGAGGTAATTAATACATGTTTAATCTTTTATAGCTCGCTATACTCCGAATTTAATAGAATTCTTGTAGGTAGCATGTTAATGAGATTATTTTCGCTGTTGAAACATGTTATTTAATCTCGGTTTGCCATATGTTAACAAGTTAATTATGTTTGCTCTATGTCAAACTATTGGTTATTTTGATCGAAAAAGGAGTTCTTTCATCTTACAAAATCTCAACAATATATATTCCATAAAGAGCTTCTTTTGTTTGTCTGGATAACTTTGAGTTTCCAATCAAGACATCTTTACCCTTTTCTAATGTGCTCATTGTTAAGGGATAAAATAACCAACAATATATATTGGTTATTTTGATCGAAAAAGGAGTTCTTTCATCTTACAAAATCTCAACAATATATATTTCATAAAGAGCGTCTTTTGTTTGTCTGGATAACTTTGAGTTTCCAATCAAGACATCTTTACCCTTTTCTAATGTATTCATTGTTAAGGGATAAAATCTCCATATCGAATAAAAATGAAAATCTATACCAACAAATATTGGCATGTGCTATTTCTCTTACTAAGATTAACCTTTTAAGATGGAATTTTCAAAGTTTATTAAGCTTCAACAAACAATTCGATTCGATTAAGAAAAAAATAAGCACGTGAATTTTAAAATTGGTTTGCTCAAATGAGCCACTATCGCGTGTAGGTATGTAAGGGATAAATTCCATATCAAAAAAATAAAAAAAATAAAAACATAGACCAACAAATATGGTTTTGGACTACTCCTTTTATTAAGGTTGACCTTTTGAGATGTAATCTCAAGTCTTAATATTCTTTTCCATCTATCGTGTCCATGGTAGATTTTGTAGATTAGGAAGTGTATGCCAGAATGAACATTTATAAGATGTTAGATTCTAAGTGGTGGTTTATTTTGTTGCATCTATGGCATGAAGTCTTAAACTGTTGTCTATTTTTGTTTATTGAGCTGTTACAAATAATGGTTTTATCCCTCGTACGTTGCATATGACTTGTAAGTGATACATTAGTTGCCCATGAGTTTAACACATTATTCAGAAAAATGTTTTTATTACGAGTAGGGAGCCTTCTGTATTATAAACTAATAAAAGCTGCAAATGTGCAAATTACTATTTGATGACTCTTAAGCCTTTCATTTGAAATTATCAAGGAAGCATGCTTCTGTATTTTGTTTATATAAATGATATTATTCAAAAAAATACCACTACTCCTTTAAAAGTTATATTGTACTTGTGAAAATTGCCCTAGCATCTTCCCACTATAGAAGTTGGTATTGCATATTGTTATGCTAGAAATGCCATTACTTTTCTATGCTTTCTTACTTCGTGTTTGTTATGAACTGTAGACCCCGATGATCCACTGAAGACTACCGATCAGACCCGGCGTCTTGGCTTAATAGTATGATTCACCATCATATATTCATTATCATATTATACATCGTACCGCATTAGTGTTTTGGTTCAACTATTGCAAGTTGATATCATTTAATCACGGGTTGGATTATTTGGGAGATGATCGAGTCCTCACAGAGGTTTCTGTTCTTGGATCTTTGATATTGTAAGGGCAACTTATTTTATGGACCCTAATATCCAGTCAAATTAGTCCTTTGGCCATGTACACTGCTGTCAAATTTTGTGATCTACGACTTTTATTGCTCAAAGGTTCTTAAGTTTTTTGCTACAACTTTATTTGGTTATGGGTATCTACATTTTTGGATTAATATCCATCTGAAATGATAACTGTTCTCGATTTTTATGCTGGTCCAAGCCATTTTATTGCACATGAATGGTGATGAGTAGTAAGTTGTGTTGAAGTAATAATTGTGACGACGTAGAAATTTGTAATGTTAGATTCTTCTATTGCAGGTTTGTAGAGGGACTGCCGTGATGCTCGTCTCCCCTACTGAAGGAACAGACGAGATCGCTAATCCATTTGTCCAGCCAGATGGGGCATGAGTTGTGTTGACAGCTGACATTTTGTGCTGATATCGATCTCTTGTTTTTTAGGCTGAAAGTACTATTATTTTTCGTTAGACCCTGAAATGAGAATCCTCGTAATTGTTAGTGGACTGTGATTCAAAACTTGTACCTTTCAATGTTACAGGAACATTTTGAATGTTTGGTATGTTTCGAACATTTTTTGACGATTCAAAATTCTTGGACAATTTGAAAAGTTTTCACACAATAATAATTTTATATATTTGATTCCACGATATATCGGAGGAGACCAATTTTGAAATATTTTGGGTTGTTCTATATGCCCTTGGTTACTTTGATTTGAAATGAAGGATATTCACATACATAACTTTTTGAATATTAAATTGTGTGCTATATGTGTTTTTAGTGTATTTAGTCCTTATTTTTCAATGGAAAATATTCTTACCTTTCATTTTTTTGATATTTTTACCTTTATTTCCAATTTTTATTGTACAAAAAGTTCTTTGCATTTATTTTTTTCAATTAAAAGTTGTGAAATGATGAATATACCATTTTATTTAAATAAAACAAAAGAAAAAAAGGAACTAATTGCAATCATAGTTTCAAAATTTTTAAAAAAAAGTGCAAATGAGTCACTAATAAATTATTAAAAGAGTAATTAGTACATGATATTCATACATTTCACTATTAATGTAAAAAACATTTATATATTTTATTTTTTGGTATTTCACCTTTAATTACACATTAATTGCAAACTATCATTTCTATTCATTTTTATTCAATTTTTCAATAAAAGTTGTGAAATGATGAAAGTACACCCATATTTATATATTAAAAGAAAAAAGAGTGAATTTGATTATCCAAATTTGGAGAGCCACCTCCTCTCTCGATTCTTACTTTAAAATAAATATATTAAAAACCTATAAGTTTTAATAATGTACTTAAATTGTACCAATTATATTTGAATTGATTAATCATTAATATATAATATATAATAGTATGTTAAATAAATGATGAGAAGAAAGAAATAAATATTTTTGAAAAAAAGCAAAATGAATATAGTAGAATATTTATCATCAACTTCCTATCTTGTTGCGGAAAATGTTGGAATTAAATAAAAATTAATAAAAAGTTGATTTTGTATCAACTTTGCCGAATATTCGGATGGATTTCAATG
>CAIGRB010154239.1:8774-23472 GCA_903798255.1 Fraxinus quadrangulata | reverse complement strand
TTTTTTTTTTTTTTTTTTTTTTTTTTTGTGTGTGTTTTGGAGGCCCCCAAAAATTTGAGGCCCAAGGCAGTGGCCTTACTCGCCTTGGGCCAGGGCCGGCCTTGCTTATGCTGGGTTAAGAATGTATACTCGACTGCTACAGTTACCTTCTAAGGGTCCAACTAAATTTTTTACATCTATTCTTGTTACGAAAAGAAAAAACGCAACTCCAAACATGATCCCATTTAAAACAAATGCAGACAACAAATCTCAGCTCATTATATGCTAAAATGGGAGTAGTAAGAAGAATAGGAAAAGGTAAAGAGCAAATTGATGTTAAGACTAAATAAAGAGTGATAACGGTGTACACAAGTTTCTAAACTGCTATTTTAGACTCCACACCCCAAAAAGGAAAAAAAAGGTTCGAAAATATTATAATGCTATTACTTGAACATGATTTTTATTATGATTAGAGAAAAATTTTAGTTGTTACCGGACTTGAACAACGTCACACATCAATCGAAAGTCACATATTTTTTTTATTGTTATTATGGATTTTTTTTTTTTAATAAGCTGAAGTAAACATAACTATACAATGTGCTAACGAAACAATTTTGGTACGATGTGTACAATGCAAAGGTATATAGAAATCCCTAAAAGTACCAAAAGTGGTAACAAGTTCAAAAGATAAATAACAAAATAACTTTGTGAAAAAAAAAGGAAGGTTACATCATAATTCATATGAGATAGTGAACAATAGAAAATCAATCCTCCAAGAAGATTATTGGCTTGGGAGGAATAGAACAAGATGAGATATTAGACCACACCTTTCAAAGTTCATTGTAAAGTGAACCGAACAGATATGACGAAGTTGTTAAGCAAAAAGAATCAAAGCTGGCTTGTTACAATGCAAGATATACTTCTTCGCACAAGAATCAAACTAGGGTATTGGTAAATAAATCTGAAGGTAAAAATATTAAATTTAAAGCTAAAAGGAAGAAAAAAAATAGCGAAAAGCGATAAGACATTAGATCAAGGTTAGGTTAGTTGCTTAAGGATTCATCCAAAAGGTATGGTGAAGTATAGCGAAATATTCTCTCGGAAGTAAAGTATACTAAAAATAGTCTTTTTAGCTTTAACAACACAATTTGATTGGGATATAGACCAAGTAGATTTTAAAACAACTTTAATAAATAGAAACTGGAATAAACAATCTATCAACCTGATTGATTTTTCTAAATATCAGATTTTTAGTAAATTTTGGTAAAAATTAATGGAACGTCTATTTAAAGAGTTAAAAGAAAATTGCAGATTTCATGAAATATGTAATTAAAATATCAATTATGTTTAGCTAAAACAAACAGGAACTATATGTTTCCCAAGATGGTTTTGAATATAAAGGTAAGGAAAGTTTAATGTCTCTTAAAAGAAATTTCGTTATGCCTTAGAAGCAAGCCCCCAAGGCATTAAGGATTAATGTAAGAGGTTCATTTTTATATCACTCTACTTTAAGAGAAGCAATTATGACTCTAGTATGTACTGCAAACGGACTGGAGTCCAAGTTCATTATATTTCTTCTTGTATGTTCATGACATGCTAATAGCAAGTCATTACGAGAAAGAAATACAAGTACTAGAACAAGTTAAACGCTGAATTTAAAATGAAGGGCTCAGACCCAATAAAAAAGAAAATTAGGATAGAGAGAAGAAGAAACATAAAGGACCCCTGTTTTTAATTTTAAAAACTTACAATTGTAATCTACTTGATCTTTAGCTTTCCTCAGTAAACTAACCTGTGCTAGCAAGAAGAAAAAAGGAGGAATGGTAGGATGCGAAAGAGATGGCTACGGCTACGAGACTAGTGCAATCAGATAATCGACCAACAGGAGATCCAACATTTCAATCTGAGAAAGAAAGTCTCTCCCTAAAGTCTCATCCCATAGGCAAAAGATTTTCAATGAGTGAAGCTAAAACTGCATCTTTGCCTCTAGAAAACCAATTCAATTTATCCTCTTAACAATGTCCTTCCACTCAGGAAGAATACGAGACAAAGCCCGAAGTACCTTATTCAAGTGCAATAGGGTCGGTAATGGACTTGCTTGTCTGTGCAGGACTAGATTTGGCATTCTCTGAGCATTTTGAGCAGAGTCATAGCTAATCCAGAGGAAACTTACTGGGAAGCCAAGAAAGCCGAGACTGGTCTGTTCAGATACATCAAAGGTGTTGCAGGTCTAAGATTAAACGTAAAAGAAGTGCAAAATATTTGTTGTACTTAAAAGCTCTGTAGATTCAGAGTTCTGCAGATAAATATTTATCCAAGGTGGGTGGTGGATGGATCATAAATATTTAATATAAGAAAGAGACATCAAATAATCTCTGTCTTTTAACTTAAGTTAATCTAACGATCTAAATTTATTAAAACCTTTATTGGGTGTATTTGAATGTGTATAAGGACTTTCAAAGGTTTTAGCATGCCTCTATTTTGGAGCACTTTTAATCCCAATTCTATCAAATTTTGATAGATTAGTCAGAATTTTCGTAATAAAATAATTAACTCAATGCAGTGACCATTTGACTAGGTGTAGTAAGCTAAGAGTGCATTTTATCTATGTGGCTATTTTACCCTCCACGTTTCTAGCAAAATGACATAATTGTCCCTCAATGATTTCATACTTGCCCAACAATGAAGGGAAAAAATGACAATTGACAATCACATTTGACTTATCAATAAGAGTGGGCATGTAAGTTTTGGCAAAAATGGGGCCTATTTCAACGGTAAACAAAAATTAATTATTTGTGAAAAATAAGCGCTCCCAAACAGAGGCTATATCTTTCAAAGGCTTATATTATTTGTCAAATTCATTGATAAAAGGAATTTTTTATAGAATTACGAAATTATAATATAATAGATTCAATCAAAAATCAAAATTGAGATCTATAATAACATCTTCACAAATTTAATAAATCGGTAAGGATCTAGCTTCCAAAGTCTCACATGTGCACTGACGGATTACGTCTTTTTCATCCAATACCAAGTTTTTAGAGTCAAGTCCAACTGATAGCTATTATTATCAAAAATGACTTGAGTTTTCAAATGCCCAAATCTAAACGGTAGCATGGCTGTCCAGGTTTTTATAATTTCATGGTTGCTAATAATCCATGACAGACACAAGGCATATTTATAACATTTATGAACATGATTCCCAAGAAACAAGATCAATGTAAGCACATAAGAAAACATATTCAGAAAAAGAAAATTGGGAGGGCTAAACAGGCAGATACAAAGTAGATATTACTGGACAGCCTTTAAATTCAAACTAAAATCATCATCTTACATATTTTGTTAAAATATCGAACCTCAGATTCAATAGGTTCAATTCCACCGTTTCCTAAACTGGCACATAAAACACAACTTTAATTCGAGCAGGTTCCCATGGGATCAGCGTTCTTAACTATCCAAGGATGTTCCGTGATCTTCTGAAGAGAGAGCCTCTTAGTCGAGTCCTTTACAAGAAGCTATAGACAGATAAATGTCAAGGGCATTAGAAATGGACATAAACTTTCATCACTGTTTTCTCCTCTAAGTTATAAAACGTCATAGACAACCATACCTGGCTAATGAGATTTTTAGCATCAGCAGAAACGTTAGGGGTGTCAGGGAAGTTTAGGTCAACCTTCATAATCCTAGACAGGTCAAGATAGATCTTGTCAGCCTCTGCCCACTATGATGAAGTTGTAAGATGAACACTAGTTGCATATTTGGTATGCATATTGGAATGCTGCTATACGTACAATTAAAACAGGCAAGATTTTGACTTACTTTTTCTTTCTTAATCCTGTCAAATACCGAACAATCCAGCATGCCTTACATGACACAGGTAAACTATAGAAACTTCCATTTTCTTACCTTCTAAATGTGTCCTTCTGGCTTTCGGCCTCGAATGGAGGGGCACCATACAAAAATTCATAGCAGAGAACGCCTAAAGTCCAATTATCAACTCCATAGTCATGAGCCTTATTCTCCACCATTTCCGGTGCTAAATAGTCCAAAGTTCCGCACATAGTGTGTCTCTTGCTTTTTGATTGCACAGACCATCCGAAGTCAGCAATTTTCAGTCGTCCCTACAATTGATATGCAAGTAATGTTCTTCACACGTAAACCAGAATCTAGATTGCATATTTAGGTTTCAGATTATGTCAGAAAATTCATATTAGTAAATATGATGAAAATGTAAATATGCCAACAAAAACTTTTTCTTCCTCAATTAGATCAAGATTTTTTACAATATATCATGAAAGTCAGTAAATTATGCTAGCTTAAGAGTTAAGATCACTATTTAATCAGTGGCTCGCCGAAAATCAGGTAAATATACAGCTCTTGTAACTTTAAGAAGATCCAGTTTATTTAGAATGGCAGTGAAAGGAACAGATGATTAGAGATAAAAGTTATTAATGTTGAAAAGGCATGTTTAAAATGCCTTGTCTTTACTCGTGTATCCGTCAATTTTCATCAAAAATGGAACATACAAAGTAATACCAGAAAGTGGCATCACCTCATGGTCGAGCAGCAAATTCTCTGGTTTGATATCCCTGTGAATCACGTCCTTCTCATGACAGTATGCCAATGCCTGTGTAAGACTCGCAATGTACTACATTTCCAAACAATTAAACCAACAAAAATTAATACTCAATAGCGAGAGATATCCAAAATTAAATTACTATAGAAAATATTACTATTTATAGGATTAGAAATCAACTAAAGAGTTGAGATAAAGAAAAAAACATGGAGCTTCATGCAAAACAAACTAAAAATCAATACCACAGAATATCACACACAATCAATTGTAATTAATCAAAATTATGTGCCACAGTTCCTACCCTGGTGTTCATCAAAGAATGAAAAGACCAGGCCTAAGTCAAGATACAAACATTTTCAAAGATAAATTGAAATGGAAGTTAAATGGACTGTGATTCCTACGACAATTGCCAAATTATTGAGAACTATTCCTTAAGAAACACAAATTTTCTGATGCCATCAAGTTGGAATAAACTTAAACCAAATGTTGCTAGCTATTGAAAATATAATTGCTGAAAATAAAGCAAAATACTAAACAAAATATTAAGAGACCACCAAAAAATTTATGAGGCTATGTACGTAATTGGGCTCCGTGAAGTCGTTCCATTGACTTCAAACACACAAAAATTATTGACTTTTGAGGAACTTTGAAATGCTCGCTATTTGGAGATCTTAAAGAGTAACTTCACATAAGAAAGTATGAAATGGAAAAGTAAAAAATTATAATCTAAGTGAACTTATCAATTATAGAGTTCTGTAATTCCTATACTCTTGGTTTTTTACGAAAATTAAATAATTATAGTCTAAACCTGACATTGTGACTTTTGCAAAGAGATAATGAAGCTGTTTGCTGACAATGCACTTTGCATTCAGAAAATAGATCATAATAACAAAATATGATAAGGGGAAAAAATAATTGACAGATATTCTGAAAACAAAAAGTAATTAATAGATATTCGGACAAAAAATAAAATACAAACACACAAAGTGAAGCATTTGAAATACACTCATGTAACATACCAAAAACTTAAAATGCTTGAAACAGATTTTTGAACAAATTTATTTCCCCATACATCTTACATCAAATTTTCCCTCTAAATACAGAGCTCCCTATTGTACTTTAATGTGTATTTGAAATGTGAATTTATCTTTATCAACTATTTATTCTAATGGAGTACGCTTGGATATGTATCTAGTGAGTACTATTTCAGTGACAATGGGAGAATAAAAATATATAGCATAAATGTAACTGTTGACGTAAGGTATTTATTTTGAAACTACAAAATTATATGCCTTCTACCATCCTAAAGTTCCTTTCATAAAATTAAACTCCTACATGGACGTAAGTGCAATTCTTTTTTTAAATTAGAATTAAACGCAGTTCATTGGCTTTCATGGAAAATAAAATGGACGTCATACTACTGCATGCTTTGTTTCCGTCACCTAATAAGAAACTACTATGTTTTATATGCTCATAATGTGTGTGCGTTGTTTATTAAAAGAATAAAGTGTTTCTGACACCTTAATTAACAGGCTATCTAGCACCAGCATTCATAGTTTAAAGTCAAGCTGAAATCTTATTGTCTTAGATGCCTCTATTTACAAATCAGTCGCAATTTCTAATTCATTATAGAAGTGTGACTAGATTGATATCTACCTACAAATGAAGAATTGAGACAAGATATGATGAGGATTAATATTCATGGATGTTCTATTTGCTATTTGTTTTGTATCTGCTGTGTAAGCATATCCATTGGTGCATATGATAACTTTCTTGTTTCCAAAATAATTCGTGTTCCTAATTTACTTAATTTCCTTTCGTGCAGAGGAAATTCAATATTAAACCACAATTAAGTTCACATTCCAATCGCAACAAGATATTCTTGCACAGATGCACAGTTGTATAAACACACATAAACACCTATTAGCTGATAAACATGCACGCAGAAGAATAATTAGAGATTACAGTGGCAGCTTGTCTTTCGGAGAGGCGGCCAGATTTCCGTAGCTCTTTGTAGAGTTCACCTCCATGAGCATATTCCAAGATGAAGAAAATCCGTTCGTCGTCATGGAACCATCCAAAAAGTCTCAAGACATTTGGGTGACGGAGACTGGTCTGGATCTTCATTTCCCTTCTCAACTGGTGGTGCAATCTGTACTTCTCTATTTGCTCCTTAAAAATCACCTTCAGCGCCACTATATACTTGCTCTATCACAAACCAAAGCCCAAAAATCAAAAATAAATTACGTAAATTCACAAAAGTTCAATTTCCTCAGCAGTATTATATGCCCTTCGGCGCCACTATATAATTACTCTTACAAGAATAAAAATAATAAATAAATAAATAAAATTACTCAAACCAGAAATACAATTTTTCTCAGCATCAGCATTGTGTAATCTAACAAAAATCAAACACCAAAAGAAACGAATCACTCAAATTTCGATTAATACAATTTCCACTGCATTATATATATACCTTGATTTCACGGGCGAGGTAGACACGGCCGAACTTGCCTTTGCCAAGGGGTTTACCGATTTCGAAATCGGCAATGGACCATTGTTTTTGTGGGCTTTTGAGGGGTTGTTTGGGGGGTTTCTTGTGATGGTTATGGGATTGAGCAATCATTGAAGATGAGAAATTGAATAAAAGAATTACTGAGAGAAAAAAAGAAATTTGGGGAGATTGGGAATGGGGAGGGAAATTGGAACTTTCAAAATCGTGCCGGATTGTGAGTGGTAGAAATTGCAACGTGGATCCCTCATCTATAAGATTTATGGTCACTTGATCCCAAGCGTATCAGTTTGTAGCATCCTTTGTTCTTAATGATAGATTATGTCAAGGGTGACCAATATTGGCCCCCACATTTTTTATGAAGCTTGTTAGAGCCCATATTTTCAAAATTCATTTTCAACCACATTCTTCAATAAAATAATTTTACACGTAAATCAAAAAATTCCTTCTTTTTTTAATTGCACATTCTCAAAAATCACTATTCTAAAATACTTTTTTTTTTTTTTCCAAAGTGGGGCTCAAATGAGGGCGAAATGTATCACATTTTAATTGTATTTGGGGATACTCGTTTGTTCAGTATTGGACCATCCATAGCAATCATATCAATTTTACTAAGTTATTTTGTAATTCATTAAAGTCTCTAACCTTTATTTATTACTATGTTTATGTTTTTAATTTTTCTAACTATACTCTAATTAATCATTTAATAATAATGAGAATGAAAAATATAATCGTTATTGGGCCCCACACAAGAAATAGAAATTCAAAATTGATGGCTTGATGTGATAGATAACGGTCATATTTTTCATTTTTATGGATGAAAAATGAGAACCAAACAGGGGCTAAGTATATATTGTCTTTAATGACTATTACCTAACTGGTCAAGGATTCTCCCTCCATTTGGAATGGAGCAAATGCAGGAGCAGGACAATGCGTGATGGGATATTACTTTTTTTCTTATTGTTGATCTTGCCGTGTCAAGCTACTTAAGTTAGTTTGGAAATGTAGTTCACATTTGATTTTGAAGCGAGGAATTTTTATGAATGAAAAATGAGAACCAAACAAGAGCTAAGTATATATTGTCTTTAATGACTATTACCTAACTGGTCAAGGATTCTTCCCTCCATTTGGAATGGAGCAAATGCAGGAGCAGGACAATGCGTGATGGGATATTACTTTTTTTTCTTATTGTTGATCTTGCCATGTCAAGCTACTTAAGTTAGTTTGGAAATGTAGTTTACATTTGATTTTGAAGCGAGGAATGTAACAAATGAAGATGTGATTATTATTGTATTAAGAGGACAATTTATTTTGATTATGAAATGTGAAAAGAGATATTCCAAGAAAATGAAATCTAGAATTTTTAAATAAAAATTAACCTGCAACATAAAATCACTTGATTAATGAAAATAAATAAATTTTCAAGGAAGTATTTCAAGAAAATATTTTCAAGGGGTTAATATCACTACCTTCATTTCATTATTCAAATAATAAGGTCACTCAATTATAATGACTAAATGCTTTAGTTGCAAGAGTATCTAGTCCAACATAAGGGTTCTTGACTTCTTTCCAACCTTAAAAATTTTAAATCGACAATATTTGTTTTCTTCATCGATCGATGTGCTCGACCACTTAAAGCTTATTTGACATAGATATTATCAAAGAAAAAAAAAAATTTAAATGTGTAGTTTATTAGTGAGAAAAGGTTATCAATCATATAGAATGTGTGATCGAAAATGAATTTACAGATAAATGATTTAAAAAAAAAAATCTTTGACAAACAAACCTTTAGTTAAGTTGTAAAAGAAATTGATTTCTTTAAAGAACAATCCCTTTTCTCATGGTAAATGAAAAAAAAGTCGAAAATAACTGAGCGTGAAACTCGACAATTAGGATAACAATTAGGGTAACAATTAGAATATTCCACACTCGAGCAGGCATGCTAAATACCAAAAGTATCGAGGCAAGAGTAACCCGAGAGCTATATGTTTGGGCAGTGAGTTTTGATCGATCTAGTGCAAACTTAGTGTATTTTAGGCAAAGTTCTCAAGTTTTTATATTTTGTAAGTTCTATGAAATGTGTGAAAATGAGAGTTGTAAATTAAGAATCATATAAAATTTAAAAATAAAAATTTGACCAATTTAAAATATTAAAATTAAAAAAATTGCCAAACACGCAGTAGACCCAAATTAAATGCCAAATTAAACTTCTAAGAATACCTCCAAGAGACTCTTTAAACATAAAATACTTTTTATTTTAAAGAATTAACCATTAACATTATGCTCCAAAAAGTTCTTTAAATTAACATTTCAATTTAGAGAGTAAATTTGACTTTTCAAATTTGAAGAGCGAAATTCGCTCTTTATAATTAAATGCATTCAAAGCATTTCATTTTCAATAGAGGAAAACAATACAATAATTCGCATGAAAACTAATGAAAATAAAATATAGAAAAAACAATAAATATTCTTATATTCTAAATTCAATAAATTTAATTTAAAAATCCTCTCTAAATTGTAAAATATGTTATTTAAAAATAAAAAGTCTTTTAAGATGCTCTAAGAAACTTTATACAACGACTATATAATAAAAACCATATTTAAATTTAAAAAGTAAAATTTTTTACATTCCAACAATTTTCTCTATTTTGACCCTTCATTTTGTTTGTTTCAAGTAAGACTCTCCACATCTTTTGTTTAACAAACTTTTTTATATATTAATTATCAATCAATTTGAATATGATTTAAATAATTTAAGAAGTAAAATATCGAAATTTGTAGTTTAAAATGCAATCATTAGAATTCCAAGACACTTTATTTTGCTTTTTTAAGAAATATTCACCTCATCTTTTATTTTGACATTTTTTGTAGATGTCAATTAACAATCAATTCAAATATGATTTGAATAATTTAAAATTGAAATCTATAATGTATTAAATGCAATCATTACAAAAATAAAAATAATCTGGAGATCATATAAACTCTTTATTTAAAAAAAAAAAAATTTAAACAGAAAGTCTCTTACAACTTATTTTTTATACTTCTAACTCTCTAAAGGGGTATTAAATTAAGAATCTTGAATATGCTATTAACGGCCCAAAAATAATCTACAGCAAGAAATCAACAAAATACTACTACTGTCAATGAGAATCAAATAAAAATAGAAGTGGTACCTAAGTGGCTAAATCCCACAGAAATTCAGCTCAAAACTCTGCGCAGAATCCAACAAAGACACAGAATTGAGGAGTAGAGCTTCGAGCTTACTTGAACTCAACGATCCAACCTGTTTGACGTCGAGCCTACTTGAGCTCAACGATCCAACCCATGTTATCCTCAGCAAGTCCCATTTGTAGGCTGGTGAGTGAGGAATATAATTGCTGTGACACAACTCCAACCCCTTCGCTTCCATAAGTTACCCTGCACAAAGTGTAAGACGTATTATTCGCAATAGGAAATTAAAGGTACGAACTCGCTCCCCTATTTACAGGTCTATGCAAGAACTTAATTTTTTTATATTGAAGAATAAAAAGATAAAAAAGCACATGATTTCCAAATTTTCCACGTGTCACTTTTTGGTGGGACGAATTATTTATCATAATGACGCAACTAGTACATAGAAATTACCTTTTACCAAGATAAGTTATGCTTCCTACAGGGGATATAACCACAGCTGTTCCAGTACAAAAAACTTCATCAGCGTCGAGCAATTCATCCACTGTTACAAACCGTTCCTCGACCTAAATATTAATAGATAAACACTATATTACTATCAAAGTGATTTGAAAGGCATAGTGCACACCTAAGTCTACAGAGAAGTGAACGAGAATCCTTTAAATAAGCAAGTCTTAAAAGCTATTGCCATAGACATATCAATACCTTGTCGTCACATATATTGTGCCAATTCTTACTCGGGAACCTATAATTTTTTTTATTTTTTTTTGGAGGGGTGGGGATGGGGAGTGCATTCAAGAGATCTATGGAATCAGCTTGCTCAGGAAGCAACCAATAAACAGTCAAAATCCATTTTTCCTTGACAGTTGGGCCTTTAAAGTTTTGAGGGCATTACTACCTGGCTACAGTAGTTCATTTAAAGTTTTCAGAAGCTCATTGCTGATAGTAGCTACTACCTGGAATCCTTGACTACGAGCAACATCAATTATGCTCTTTCGCGTGATACCAGGAAGAATGGTCCCTTTAATTGCAGGAGTAGATATCACATTGCCCTGAAATATCACGAGTTTATCTGACATTAGCTTTCATAATTTTACCAACAGGACAATTCATAAACCGAAGCACCATATGATGCAGAAATTAAATACTGTCATACAGGAAGGAAGAGCATGGAAAATAAGTAATGGAACATAACAAATAATGGGAAGTTGAGGAGATTCAATATTGGTTAAGACAAAAAAGTATTATCTTAGATGAACTGCACAATGGGTCATCTCAAAGTTCTTAAACAACTAATTATTGATCAAAAAGTAAATTATTGCTACACAACCAGATCCAAACTCAAGGGATATTAAATGGAACTTAAAACTTCTCCGAGGCTAATGTCTCAGATACAAAGGTCTTAGCTTTAAATCACATCATCTAACGTAGAAAGATAAAATTGATTATAATTATTTACTACAAATGCCAGTTACGTGTTAAGTCGGTTAAGATTGAGAAATTCAGTCGTCTTATCTGAATAGATAGTGTAAAATGTAATCTGCTCATCAACTCAGATTTTTATGTCTTGTCACGCTGCAAGGCCCAAAAACATGCCGCCAACACTAAGATCACAAATATAAAATGGATTAAGACCACCACCATAAGGACATTCCAAAATATCACAGTATTTATATTCCACGCTTACGGTTACAAACTTTCGTAGTCACCTATTATTCCTAGAATATAATTTTGCCTTTTTTGCATGAACAATGCCAATAATGACGAAGTCAAGAAGACTTCGACGACCAAGAAATACAAGAGATATTAAACTTCTATGAAGGAGCATCATAGTTACGTAGATCCAATCATAAGCCTTAGTATTTACTGATACTAGGATATTTAGCCCCTGTTTGACAAAGCTTTTTGAGATTATAAATTAGTGGGTCCATGAAATATGGGGTTAAAAGTAGATAAAAGTTGTAGGTTCAATGAAATATGGTTAAAAACGAAGTTTTACTGGTTTATAATCTCAAAAAAGCTTTGTCAAACAGGGGTTTAATGATACTGAAACAATGTGACTTGCCCAACAGCTCCAACATGAAAACACTCCAATTCCATGTCAAACTGCAAACCTTGTCTTCAGCTAAAAGGCAATAATTTCATTTGCATGTGACATTTCACTATGCATATGATGGCCACAATTGATTCAGTTATTGATACAGTTAAGAAGGGAAAAGAAAAGAAACTACAAAGTATACATCCAGACAAAAATGTACAAGTTCCACAAAAAATGAGGTTACAAGATGCAGTCTGTTTATAGAATTACAAGAAAGAAAAAATTCACAGAATAGATTTGCCTCAAATGAGAATAAGCAACTAAGCCAATTCAAAAGTGTGTACCTTGACAACAAATACATTGCAAGATGAAACCTCTTCCAGATATCTTTTGTGAACACTATCCAGATAGAGAACATCGGAAAATCCTTTTGCTTTTGCAGCACTCTGTGCCTTTAGAACCTAGAAAATATAGTTTTGAAGATTAAAGGATGCATCGGCATAACCAGAAAATAAAGATTATCTAATTATGTAGTAAGGATAGTACCCAATTCCATGGCTTATCAGATATCATTAGGCATCAAAACAAATTTAAAATCGCCCCAGCCACCCACCCCTATTTCCCTTAGTGGCAGATCATAATTCCAAAGTTGAAAATATTCGATAAGCGTATATAAGCATGTTGCAGTAAAAGCTTTCTAAGCATAAATTTTTGGAGTAATTATTGAAATAACATATTTTCATTAAGTATTTAGGCAAAGGAAAAAATTTAACAAAATAATGGGAAGAGGGAAAGCAAAGAACATTATGGTTATCTGTCATTATGATCTTCGGAAGAGAGAGAAGAAAATATTTAAGTAGAGATGTGTCCACCATCCAGAAAAAGAAGTTAACTATGCGAAAAATTAAATAGGCACATAAAGAACCTATCAAAAGAGGACATGAAGGAAAGAAGAATCCACATAAGAGTAGCTTACTGCTGCATAATTTCCTATAGTCTTAACTCCTCCAGTACCCCCAGGCGTTGCTCGATGCATTTCATTCTCGACTATTAAATTTATTGGTGCCAAACCTTCCTGTCAATATCATAAACAAACGATAACTAAGAGGGTTTGTGGAGTATGCGTTAGAAACTGGTACAAAAATTGTGTAAAGAATAATCATGTATCAAAAAGAATGGTACAATAGGTATTATGCTTCTGCACATCACTAGCGAAAAATGAATTTTCAAGATGAGATGAGATTTTCAGCCAAACAATACCATGTTAGACTAGTTCTTAAGTTAATATTAGCTGTAACATATAAGATTCAACAATCCATCTTATCCTGAATAATTTCTGGATATTGTTACATGTGTGGAAGTACTTATCAAGTCTGTAAGAATCAGTTACAAGACCGTGAGCATCAAGACAAGCTCCAGGTCAAATTGAGATACAGAATCAAACTAATTCAACTGTTAATTCTACGCCTCCTCCCAGTCTTTCTAGTTCTATTCCTTTTTTCTAATCTCCCAATCAAAAGGAGAAGGGTATGGAAATTGAGTATTGAGTACACCACCAAAAGTTGCAGAGACGGTTCATTGGTCAAAAGAGACATTTTGGATGTATTTAACTTCTTTGTAAATGTAAGTTTTATGCCCTAGGTCCAATCAACTTTGGACATAAATACTTTTAATATATATATAATCTACACATATTTATGGCAAGATCTATTATTTAATTGAATTAATATTCTAATAAATTAAATAATAGAATCCGTAAATTCAAATCTTGGTGATTTGTTAATCACAAGGAGTTGTGATTGTGAAATTACATATGATTGAATTTTAAATCGTCTGCGGTTGTAACACCCCAAATTTTCACAAAACATTAGAGTGTAAACAAAATTTCAATTTTTTTGCGGAACGATAAAATATAGAATTCTTTAATAAAAAAAATATTGGAACACTCATTGTAGTGACCGAGAAAATAAAATAAAATAAAATAAAATCTTGTGCTCATTTTAAAATAATGTTTCTTGTATAAATCGAAATATAATTTGAGTTATATTATTAAGTCGCCACGACCCTTCATAAAATTTAAAATTAAAGTTTTGGCCATGACAATAAATTTGCACGTACTTGTCTTAAAATATCTTTTAAGGGTCAAATTTATTTTAAAGATTTGCGATGACATATTTTAAGTCCAAAAGTTGAAAATTATTTCAATGCACTTATTTGCATAAAATATTTATTTCTTATGTATTTGTATATAATTTATCGTAAATCTTATGTTGGGTTTAATAATTAAGTATTTTAGAAGTTGATAAAATATATCAAATATTATACTCATTTTGTAGCTCGCATTAATTAATATATTTTGGGCTCAAGAAAAAGTAATTTTGAGCTAGTTATGTTCGAGTTACTCTAATAGAAAGAAAAGTGT
>CAIGRB010154238.1:3424-22064 GCA_903798255.1 Fraxinus quadrangulata | reverse complement strand
CCACCACCTCCTCCGGGCTCCCCCCCACCACCACCTCCTCCGGGCCCCCCCCCGCCCCCCCCCCCCCCCCCCGCGCCCTATTGTTTTCTTCAAATTAGAATATTCAGATATTAGAGAATATTTTATATGATAAATTACACTATAGTGAACACCTCGTTAAAATCAAAATGTGCACGATATTGGAAATTGGATATCCAATGCAAAGATTGTATTAGTAAATATATTTTACTTTTGAAAGTGTAGTTGATTCGTTGAAGTTCTCAATACACTTTAGAATTGAAAGTTTAAATTAGAACTTTCAATAAAATTAGAAGGAAACATGATGACTTCAAAGATTCTTGAAGAATTTTCTAATAAGTGACTACATGTGCTTGTTGTATGATTTAATCGAATTTGCTAGTTACGAATCATATGGCACAGAATGTCATGTATAGTTGTAAGTATCAACTATACATCGTAGACATTACCATTTGGCAGTTGCTCTCAAATGAAACAAGTTTGATTGTTTTATCAAAGAATAATCTATTGGATCTGTTTATAAATGGGTTATCGAGAGAGAACAAATTGTGCATCGAGTAAAATGGGCATAAAACATAAATTATTGGGTCAGTTTAATGAAAATCTAACTTGGTTTGGAGATCTCACGGAATAGGTTTAATAGGAAAATTAGTTATGATTGACTCGATGAGAAACATTTCGGAGTTTTAACTCATACCCATTTCTATGATGAAAATAAGTGATATCTACAAAAGATTGGTTAGGATAAACTATACTTTTAATTATGACTATATTTTGTAAATAGTACAAGTTAAGTATTGTAGAATACTTTTTATAGAACATCACCTATGTTACACTAAATGCGAGCATACATGGCACAAAAAACGCATTCAATATTTACAGTCATGCTAATATTTTATGAAATATAGATACATGTCTAGAAATTATGAAATTTTATATCACAAGATGAATTCAGAGTTTCAGATCAATTGTAAATCTTATTTGAATAATCTTTCACTTCAATCTATCGAAAAATACATAGTTTGTGAATAAAATGAAAGAACTTATAAGTATAAAGAATATCATGATGTTATTAAAAAATATGCTGATATATTTGAATTGCTTTGGTCATTTATTTGTCTTTAATTTCTCCTTTTTCTAGTTAAGTGGCACCATATTGTTGCATATCCTACGATTGTGATCAGATCCACCGCATCTTCCATATTTCACAACCAAGTTCAAAAAATAAAAAAAAATTTAAAAAAAATAGAGGAGTTGATCACAAATTGAATAAATTACATATAGGATTTCACAAATTCTACGCACTCGTCACAGATACATGCACTCGTCACACCCTTCAAAACAATGGTCAAAGAATCCGCAATAACTTACACATGCCTTGATATATGTTGATGTAGTGCATACAGAGTTTCTACATAGCTGTGTGATTGAAAATTCCTTAATCGAAATTGCATATGACTATAATGTTTCTATTAGTTATGCCTGAGAAGAGAAATCTACACCGGGAAATAATTTCTCTCAAATGATTAGAAACCATTTCTCTCAAATGTTCCCAAATAGTTGTCAAAAAGATGATTCATGTAACAAAATATAATTGACAAATGTTGAATATGAAATTATGAAATTAATTTTGAGGCTGTTAATTTGGTGAAATTGTGAGCAAATTATTGAGATTTGGTAGGTGACAGAAGATCGAAAACTGAGATTTCAAATTTTGGAAGGTGAGAAGATTGTTGAAGATGAGAAAGTTATGGAAAAAAATAACTAATTGTTTGGTTGGGAATGACGAGGTGAGAGAATATATCCAAATTATCCTACATATTGCTTTAGCCTATGTTTGATACACATTCTCTAAAAATATATTCTTTCAAAACTCATTTTTAATCACATATTTTTCAATAAAATTTTCATCACATCAATAATTTATTCTTACTTTTTAACCACATATTTCTCATCATATCACTATTTAAAATATATTATTTTCTCGATAATATCCATCAAACACACCCTTATGGAGTTGTTATTTACGTTCACGTTATATATATGAAATACATTTAGACATAACAATATATGAAGAAGAATTTTAAAAAATAAGTATCAGGTTTTATTGTGGATTTCATAAATTCTCTTGTTTGATCCCCATTATTTTCAAAATACATTTTTCTCTCTCTTCTTTTCAACCACATATTCTATATTAAAATAATATTATATGCAAATCCAAAAAAAATTCTTATTTTTTAGCGACGCATTCTATATCAATCTACTATTATAAAATACATTTTTAACACAAAAAAAAAAAGTGTGGCTCAAACAAGCTCTTAGTATGTGAAGGATTCTTGACTTATATTTGAATTATTTTATAATTAGTATTTTGAATTCAAATAATATCAATAACAAAATTCATCAATTTTTTTATTCTTTTTTGTTATATTTGTATTGAGTTTTAGGGTTTCGATTGGGTTTTCAGGGTTTGGGGATTTAGACGGGGCGTCGCGTGAGATGGTGTGGTGTGAAAAAAGAAAAAGAAAAATAAACAAATAAAATAATCCAATCTCTTTACAGTGAATAAATTATTGAGTTATGCTGCTTGATTGATTCCCATTATTTTCAAAATACATTTTTCTCTATTTTCTTTTCAACCACACATTCTATATTAAAATAATATTATATGTAAATCCAATTTTTTTTTCTTATTTTTTAATCACACATTCTACATCAATTTACTATTACAAAATACATTCTTAACAAAAAAAAATGGGGCTCAAACAAGCTCTTAGTTGAAGGATTCTTGACTTGTATTTGAATTATTTTATAATGAGTATTTTGAATTCAAATAATATAGGTAACAAAATTCATCAATTTTTTTAATTCTTTTTTGTTATATTTGTATTGAGTTTTAGGGTTTCGATTGGGTTTTCGGGTTTGGGAATTTGGATGGGGCGTCGCGTGATATGGTGTGGTGTGGTGTGAAAAAAAATAAAAATAAATAAAATAATAAAATAATCCAATCTCTTTACAATGAATAAATTATTGAGTTATGCTGCTTGACTCGGAATTAAATCCCGGGTCAAATCAGGTGCGCAATTTAATCTCAGGCCAAGAAACATTTTTGTAAATTATTCAAGAAAGATGTTCAACTTAAAAGTAAGCAGGACCCGTTCTCTAAAGAAACCCAATCCAGTGAGCTATCCTTAAATAATGGGCGGCTTGATCCAAATTCATCCCCTCGTGACACCACAATTCCATTCCCACTCAAAATGATGGAAAAACAAAAGGTCCCTGCCCCGCAAATCTATTCCACTAGTAATATTTCCCCATTTTAATTCATTTATAGCTTTGATTCTTTCTGCTAATTTCTCAGCAGTTAGTAATTATCTTTAAAACCAGAGTCAGAAATTGTAAGAAATTTTAAGTTAGCATTTGACGATTTTATAAAAGATTCTTTAAATAGAGACAAAGCACATACCACCAATTTTGAAAATCATACTGACTCTAGTTAGATTCTTGATGTAGACTATTGTCATCACTTTGTCCAAAAGCTATGTGTATAATACATTATCAAAAAATCAAGTCCAGGAAATCCACCCTAAGCCATTTTGTCGTGCTTGGGTTCATGCGTACTCCTGAGTCATGCCCTTACTCCATGAAAATGCTGCACATCAACTCATACATGAGAACTCTCTCTAATACCAATTTTATCTAGAGAATTGTCTCCACTTTGTCCAAAAATTATTGCTTATGACACAAAATGTAATCAACCCTTATATCACTTAGAATTAAAGCCCGCGAATCCATTACAAGTCCATTTTGTTAGGATCGCCCTGTTTTAAGCATGTTTTTGCACTATTCATCCAATCCACAGACTTCTCCATCATCGACTTGAACAGGGGAACTCAATACAACCACTTAGCCAACAGATATAGCCGATAACACAAATGCAATAAACCATATATCATTTAGAATCAAGTCTATGAATTCATTCCAAGCTCAGTCTATTGGGAACACCCGATTTTAAACATGCTTTTGCATCAAATCCAAGTCCAATTTAACTAATGCTCCGTCAACATATATATTGATACATATGAACTTGAATGCATTTCTCGTCCTTTCATCCTAAAGATGACATGAATTTATTTGCCTCTACTCTTAGGGATAGAGGAAAAGTAATTGTTGAGCAAGATATCATACTTAAGGTTTGTTTTGATGTTTTTGTGGATTACTACATGGATGAATGTGTGATAAGTTCACCTTTCGAGGAATAAGTTAATTTTCTATTTTGCAATAATTCTAAGGTTATTGAGGGTCATGAACTTTTGTATCATCCCAAAATCAACTCTTATGTTGCTCTTTAGAATTTTTTTTTTTTATATTATTGACTCCACCTTTATTCAAGCAGATCAACATGATTTTAAACTCAATGCAAAACATTGTCTTTTGTCGTTTTTGTTTGGACTTAATCGTTACAACTAGGCTCGATTGGTCCCTAATAGCTTTCAAGTAGGTTTGGTGTCACCTTTTGGTTGTTGATTCTTAATGGGAGGTCTTGGCCTAGTTCCACTCCTTTGCACTTTGTTCGTATTTATCAATAAAATTCTCACCCGTATGGTTGTTGAATAAAAATAATAAAAATACAAGTAAAAAAATCCAAGCCGATGTAACCAAGAAAAAAAGGGAGAAGATAAAACATCGTTTACTATCCAATCTTGATGAATTCAAAGTACAAATTAACATGTTTGTTCGAGTGTTAAATTAATAAAATGTATATCTATATCATAGAATCAATCTATAATAAATTCGTAAGAGTAAAACTTGAGATAGACCTATGTTGTTTGTTCAAGATGATCATTATTTCAAGTACCATAAGCAAAAATGTGTGGATAGTATGAGAAAGAAAGAGGTTAGATGATAAGGTCAACCGCTAGAGAATGTGACACTAATAAAAATGAAGAGAATGAATCTTTTTCTCTCCTTCTTCTTTTTTTCTTTTACATTTTTCCCCCTTTTTTGACGATTTACTTATTTTGCTCCTCTAAAACACTAACTACTGCAATAAGTGACTTTTTTTAACATTTTTTTTTTTACAAATGAAATTGAGAGTGGAGATGGAAGGTGATCCAAATGTGATTTATGTAACATTTAAACACGATTATTTCTTTTCTATTTCATTTTTTTTTTCTCAATTTTTTTAATAATAGTGATTTGTGACATCTGTATTTCTCTTTTGGCTTAAACTGAACCACGCTTTAGAAAAAGCCACAAACGATTCTTTGATGATTCCGTCAAAAATAAAAATAAAAAATAAAAAAATGGCAGATTAATGTTCTGCCAACACACGACTTCGAAATTCGTGATAGCATTTGTTGTCATTTGAGAGAGTGGTCGGCTGGTTTTGTAGTTTGTATCTCAACTTTCGGTAATTTACTCTAATTTTCTATTCCCTAATTTAAGGATCATCATTACAATTGTCTTTAAATTTTCCTTTTTCTTCTTACTTATTGCAAACATTGCAATCCTGAAAAAAAAAATGCTTTATTCCTACAAATAAAAATATTTTTTATAGAAACATTTTTTTCGTATCACACAAATATATATATAGCATGTCTATTTGTTTACATATTTGAAAAGCAAGTACAAATTTACCTTTCTAAAAAGCAAGTTCAAATTAGGGATGGCAGTGGGGCGGGGCGAGCGCGGGGCGGGACGGGATGGGGTAAATTGCCATCCCTAGTTCAAATTAATGAATTCATATTGTCCAAATTGACTAAAAATTGTTGCTTCAAGGTCAAATGTTTGAGTATTGATATCTCCATTCCCTCCCCTATCCTATAATACCCATATAAAAGAGTAAGTTCAAATCAAGAATGATAAAATATCTCGCTTTTGTTTAGACTGTTCGTCTTGCCTCATATGGACCGATGATTCCCTCTAAGAGAACAAACTCAAATTAGGAATGATAAGATGATGTCTTGCTCTCGTTCAATCCATCTACCCCTACCTCATGGTATGAGAATTACCGAGTTAGTCAAAAATTAGGTTCAGGATGGAGAACGTGGTCTTCATCCTACCTTGTCAGACCCTTGTTTTTTTTTTTAAATAAACATTATTTTAAAAATACCGAAAATAAATAAATAACTGGGAAAGAGACATGAAATTAAAATATTTTAATACCACCCTTCAACCTCGTAAGAATCTTACTGAGAGCGGGGAAACTTGTCTTGTTGACATCCCCAGTTCATACTTAGTTAATAAAACGTAATAATTTTTATAAAAAAATAAATTTAAAAATCATAAATAAATTTATTTACTTTAAGTACTGCCAAATATTCTCTTGATTTACGACAAATTAAGATATAAAAATTATAGTCGCAATTACCAAAAGTTACCATTTGGAGCACTTAAATCTCAAATCGATATTTCTTGATTTTGAGAACCTCAAACATTTTAATTTTAATGCGCACACATTCATTTCAATGTAAATAATAAAAAAAAATTGTTACAAAATCATGTGCCCTACACTTACATACGATATATTCGTTCAAGGGTATTTTAGCTAATGACTTCTATTTCATCAAACCAATTAAAAAGGCCAAAAAAAAAAAAAAAGGGTTAACTCAATGTTAATTGATGCAAGTGATGACAATTGAAATTAAATTAAAATTTAGAGTAAAGTTGAGGGAACGAAATTGAAATTTCTTGTAATAAGTTGATCCTATGAATTTTGTAACATACTAATAATTAATTAATAAATTAATTGCAATTTGGTAACTCCCTATATTGACAGGTGACCTGTAGTTTAATATACATTAATTGATTGTTTATTAAAGCTTCAGGTGAAGCGTTGTCGTCTAGCCTGCCAGCCGTCGTTGGACGTACCAAACCTGCAATAAAACAATATTAAAGTGCCTAAACAATATTAAAAATACAAGAAACTTATGTTGTTGAATAAAAACTAATTATAATCAATTTCACATACTCTACTGTCAAATATACGAGGTTACGTCCATATTTGGTGGGATTAAAATCTCGATTAAATATTAATAAAGAGAAAATTATAGCGAAGGCTCTAAATCTTTCAATTTATTACAAATTATACTCAAATCTTTCATTTCGATTGCAAACAAAGGACAATGGATAAAATCCGTCCATTAATCATTACTCAACACAAATATTAAAATTTTGACTCATTTGATCAATTAAAAAAGGAGTAAAATTGTCAGTTCATCATTTTCTCATAAATTAATTAAAAAAGAGATGGGAAATGATGAAGTGACGGTTTTACTCTTCTTTTAATTGGTCAAAATAAGTTGAATTTTTAATTTTTGGGTTGATTAACGGATTAATGGATGAATTATGTCAATTTCCCTCCGGTTGCAATCGAAATGAAAGATTTGGGATCGTGAGTACAAAAATAAAACGTTAAGGTATAATCTGTAATAAATTGAAAGATTTGGGACCCCACTGCAATTTTCCCTAGGAATAAATCCTGCTTTCCTTCGGTCAACAGCGATTTTTCTACGTTACTCGTCGTACCAGGAAACTTCAAATTCAAATAAACAAACTAAAAATTAATTATATCATCAATACCATCTATTAAACACTAATAATTCTATATTTAGCGTAGGGTTGAAGTCAATTCTAGCAACAAAGTATCACATTTCTCTCTCTATTTTTGCGCACTCGAATCCCAACATTCACGCCATTTTCCCACAAGGTGCAAATCTAGTTATCTGTTTCTAACCATTTTTTTTGTGAATATTAGTGATAAATCTTGTTTAATTTATGGTTTATAGTTTATTTTTTTAAGAAAATTTGATTCCGATCTGTGTAGTTGCTTTTCTCTTCAAGATGTGCAGTAAATAGACAAAATCGTATGTTTGTGTATACGAATACGTTTGGTATTTTATTTTATTTTTTTTTAGTGGTATATATGACTGCACTGTAGTTCAATACTCCAATTGATGCATTTATGATGTGAGGAGAGAATTGTAGGGTCTGAGCGCGTTTTTGTTCACTAATTTTTATGTGTTGGGAAATTTCAATTGTTTTTGATGAAGTGATTGAGTGAACTTTTGTTGTTTGGAGCTCCTTTAATTTGCGATTTTTGTCACCTTTAAGCGAACTCGGATTTTTGATTACTTAAACTGAGATCTGCAATTGGGGAATATAGTCATCTGACAGTTGAGTACTCGAAAATCTCACTGCTAGTGATGATCTTGCTTCGTTTTGTTGTTAAAATTCTTGGTCTGCAAGTTGGAGTTTATTTATTTAAGTTTAGGTGCTTGTTTGGTAAAGATTAAAATTCAATTAAAATTGAAAATATAACCGTTATTGGATCCCACTAGTCTAATAAAAATAACGGCTAATTTTTCAATTTTAATCCGATTTTAATCCCTACCGAACACGCCTAGATTGGTGACCATTAAATAAAATATCATGTGAACTAAAACTAGTTATATAATATTTCTGTTTTGACCATTTGGGCAAAATATGAAACGTAATTGAGTCTTTTTCTCCCGGAACTTGTGAGATGTTTAATATGGACTCTGAAGTTTCTAAATGGCTTAAAAGGGAAATGAATGAACAAGTTTGTTGTAATTTTTTGTTATTGAAATTCCAATAAATCTTATTAAATACTTTGCAATTAAGGATTTAGATCACTTTGGCCTTTTCCTTGTTGCCCTTCCAGTTTGTTTTGATCTAGTTATCACTTCTGAATCAAAAAGAAAGCTCTTTATTGTATTCATTTCTTATCCTGTTTTGGGATTCGTGTATTTATTATTGGCTGATGAAAAGTTGTCTTTGCTTTAAAGTCGAAACTGCATGTGAAAGGGGAAAAGATATCTTTTACGTGAAACAACAAATCAATTAACGTTGGCACATATGTAGAGCCACATAACTATTCCTGTCTTGGGATATTATGGTAGTGGTTTTCAAATCTAATTGTTGAACTGCTTTGAATCCTTCTTAGACCAATAGCCAAGTAATCAATGTAACTCAAGTTAGTTTCGTTTTTGTCTGTGTGCTATAGAGGATCGTGGATTTCAAAGCTTAAATTTTGTACTTTTCAAAGGCAGGATTGGGTGCAAGGACTAAAATGTGACAATAATTAGTTTACAGTTTGATTTAGTTTGTCCTGTCCTAATCTCGAATTGTCAATTTATGGTGATACTCAATGAGATCGAGTTGAATTTTACCTATAGGCTTTGTAATTGCGAATGATTTAAGGGTATTTCAATTGAACTATTATCCCTGATTCCAATCATGGAACTCTGATCTCCATGCAAACAATCACGACATAAGTGTGTTTTAGCAGTAGCATCATTCTTTTCTGAACATCTGAACTTATAAGGTCGCATGCGTCCATGGCCATGGGGTACGGACAAAATTGCAGGGTGTCATAGAGTGTATGGTTGGCAAGGACTGGACCATATATTTTCATACCTTATCATCATAGATATAGTTTTCCTCAAAATTTACGAACATATATTCTACAAACACAACTTATTGTCATCTTGTATCTCTTTCTTCTTTTATGGGTGAGTTTTGGAGTTTTGTACGCTTATCTGTCATATTCTATCAATTCATTGATCTATGTCCTTGTCTCTCGTTTGCTTTCTTTTAAACAATTTAACATGTGTATCTTTTATGCCTCTTTAAGTTTAATAATTAATAGCTGAAGCGTCATTGTGGTCCACTTCAGATGCTTTTATTCAATTTAAATTTCTGAAGGCCTTTAATGGATAAAAAAACAATGTATTCATAATATCTGCTCCAGCCAAAGGATCTGTGTGGGAGTTGCGAGACTTTTCATTCTTAGTTTATGTACTTGTTGCAGACACCATTGCATACAGTCCATCCGGATTAGCCATAGTTTGTTGAAGTTTGTCTATCATGATACTTGGGTCTATATGAGTTGAGACACACAAGTAATGAACAGAAATGAAGAAATGGTACGGTGGTGTTCTATCCACATCCTTGTTCATGTTATTGATTCTTGGTTATTATGTCATAACAAATCCCATCAAGGAAGGTTACATCCCAATTCCTTCGTACTTCAATACAACAAATCCCCTTGAGTGGATAAATCCAGGCGCTCCTCCAGCACTTCAGAATCCAGTAAACAATTCAAAGTTGATATCTACGGGAGCTCTAGTTTCTGATCTCTTTTCGCAAAGGAACTTATCCAATGAAGAGCTAAATTCTTTACATACATGGAACCGCTTGAAACACTTGATTAGTCATGCTCAGGGATTACCTAATGCTGTTGAGGCTATAAAAGAAGCCGGTGTTGCATGGAGCAATCTAATGGCTTCAACTGAAGAGGAAAAGCTTCATATGAATGGGAGTTCACAGAGGAGAGGAAAAGATAAACAATGTCCACACTTTCTTAGTAAAATAAATGCCACGGAACTTGATGATCGGGGATTTAAGTTGCGGGTTCCTTGTGGCTTGACTCAAGGTTCTTCAATCACAATTATTGGCATTCCAAACGGTCTACTTGGCAATTTCCGGATTGATTTGACTGGTGAACAGATTCCAGGGGAGACAGAGGCTCCTATTATTCTGCATTATAATGTTAGGCTCCATGGTGATAAGATAACTGATGATCCTGTAATAGTCCAAAACACCTGGACAGCTATGCATGATTGGGGTGAAGAGGAACGGTGTCCTTCTCCTAATCCTGAAAAGAATAAGAAAGGTATACGGCTATCTCATTTTCTACATATCATGTATCATTAGGCCGCATAAGGTTGTGGATTGCTGTTATCCATGTTAGCTGCTGCAAACAAAATTTATCTTCTTCAGGTGGTGGTTTGTTTTTCCCCTGCTGTTATGGAACCTTGTATGGTTACTCTTAAAGTGATGGTATCATTCAGAATGAAGCTAACTCTGTTCAATCAATAAGTTTCTGCAGAGAAGTTGTGTTCCGCTAGTTGGATAATTAGATTAACTCAAGTCCACACACTAAAATATCTAATTAGTTTAATTGTCAAATATGTGGATGTTTATCTCTCTTGCTTTCATCTTAGCTTTCACTGGTTGTACATACTATTCTCTATTTCTGCTGATATGTTATCTTTTGGATATGGTCTTTTTCTTCCAAAATTATTGTTTTCTTTTGGTTTACTGCTTTTTCAGATATTTATAAACTCTTGGTAAGAGGATAATGTAGCTTTGCTTCTTTCAGATATATCTCCAAGTTTAGAATTTTTTTATAATTTTTTAATATGATGAAAACTAGGTTAAGATTGTGCAGTAAGCATTAAGATGTAAAGAATTATAGTAGTCTATGTAGATTTCACTATTTTTTTAAGCTTTCTGATGCCTAGAAAATTGTTGCATTTATTTTTGGCAAACTAATTGGTCAATGTTCTTTTTCTCTTTTCCCTCCAACTTCAATCCTGTAGGCATAGTTTCTATGTGCTGACTTATTCCTTCCTTTTAGCAGTCCATTTTCTTTAGTTTTTGTCGCCACTTCATATAAGTTTACCTTCTGTCTCTGCATTTATTATTTTCTGTTATCCTATGCATTATATGATGCCACTTAAATTTATGCCAGTCGATGCTCTGGAGCAATGCAGTGAGATGATTGGTAAAGATAATAATCGGAGTATCAAGGCTAACAGACATGCCAATGAGTCATCAAGGATTTCCATGTTTCAGGACGGGGAACGAAAAAAGTACTTTCCATTCAGGCAAAATGATCTGTTTGTAGCTACACTCAGGGTCGGATTAGAGGGGATCCAGATGACAGTGGATGGGAAGCATGTCACATCATTTGGTTTCCGTGAAGTACTCTCCCTCCTTCCCTCCCTCCCACACAAACACACACTGTTACAGACAAACAGGTGGCAATCACATTTATTGATTAACATTGGTCAAGTAATGTTGAGTTGTCCATCTTGTCTTTTTTTTTTTTTTTTTGCAGACTTTAGAGCCATGGGTGGTTAGTGAAGCTAGGATTTCAGGAGATATAAATTTAATTTCCGTTGTCGCAAGTGGGTTACCAACATCAGAGGATTTAGAGCATATAATTGACTTGGAAACTCTTAAAGCAACTCCACTTCCTCCACGAAAACAACTGAAACTCTTTATTGGAGTTTTTTCTACTGCCAATAATTTCAAGCGTAGAATGGCAGTTCGAAGATCATGGATGCAGTATGCGGCAGTGCGATCTGGACAAGTTGCAGTTCGTTTCTTCGTTGGGCTGGTAGGCCCCGTCTTTTTGATTAATTATCATTATTGGTTGGATTAAATGTTTAGAATCTTTCCTCAATATTTAATATGCTTTCTCGTGTATACACAAAGCAATAGGTGATTGCAATGAGTATTTGGCTATGCTTTATAAATCAGTTTAGTTAAAGTAACATTTTATCTTCATACATGTTTAATTAAAACTTTTTCTTACTTTTAAGTACTTACATTTTTTTTTTTTAAATAACCTTACCTTAGTGCAAAAACAAGTAATTTATTTCCAACTTTGACCAACTATGAAGAAATTATATTTTAAAATTTACTTCTTTACTTGTAAGTGAACCTTTTAAGCTTTACCCAAACAGGATCATTATTCTGTAATTCTATCAAACTGAACAATCCTGAATAGAGTTTTTTCCCTATTTCCTTGTGTTTATTCTTTCCAAGTATTTCACAAAGTTGAACGCTGAAATTCAACACATCCACAATATTGTTTAAATAATTTGAATTGCTTTATATGTCTTCCAGCATAAAAACCAGATGGTGAATGAAGAGCTCTGGAATGAAGCACGAACATATGAAGATATCCAGCTGATGCCTTTTGTTGACTACTATAGCCTTATAACATGGAAGACCATAGCCATCTGCATATTTGGGGTAAAGAGGCTTGTCCCTTCATTACTCATGATTATTCTCATGTGCCGCCATAATTGCCCTCATCTCTTCAACAGACAGAAGCAGTTTCAGCAAAGTTCATAATGAAGACAGACGATGATGCATTTGTTCGCGTCGATGAGATCTTGGCTTCTTTAGATAGGATAAATGTGAATCGTGGTCTGCTCTACGGTCTCATAAATTCAGATTCACGCCCTCACCGAAATCTAGAGAGCAAGTGGTATATTAGTCCCGAGGTAACTGTTCACTTGATTCTATATTATTTAAGGAGTCATGCTATGGTAACATAACCCTTGACATAGGGGGTGACATAATGGCCGCCGCAGGCACCCCACCAATAGGGGGGTCACATTTGGCTATTATGTCATCCCCTATGTCAAGGATTATGTTCTTCTAGCAAAATTCATTATTTAATGACTGAAAACTGCCATAGCCGTTAGAAGTTCTGCTATCTGTTTTTATATTTTTATTGATTTTTATCTTTATTAAGCTTCAACTTTTGCAAAAACTATACCAGTACTTTTTATGATTGAACAAAATTAGAAAAATCAATAATTACTATATAATTTTAGTACCATATTATATTAAATTTTAAGCTTAAAAATAACAAAACTCGTTTATTGCTGCAATTGAAATTTTTTTTCCTCGTGTGTTTATGAATCTTTGTTTTCTGGAAATTTATGTTTTAATTTTAAAATTATTTAATCGATAGAAATACAATTGTAATACAAAAGAAGAAAAATTTTGTATCAAATTTTAAATAAATACTTAAAATTTCTTAGGGAATTATGAATTCATTCAATCAACGTCTTGCTGTAAATAAATACAGGAATTAAAGTTGAAAAATGCCTCCCAAATTGGAGATGTCTATAAAAAGTAGGATTCAGTGGTACTTGATTCTCCTGTGTTTATTTCTTTTCTTATTTCGGGTGGCATTATACATTATATTAATCAAAATCACTTTTTGAAATTCAATCTCATTTTTTTCTCATCTAAATCATTTCTAGGAATGGCCTGAAGATACCTATCCTCCTTGGGCACATGGTCCGGGTTATGTTGTGTCAAGTGATATAGCAAAGATGGTTTACAAGAAGCACAAAAGAGGTGACCTGAAGGTATAAAATGAAATTGTACCCACTTTATTCTTCACTCAGAAATATTGAATAAATCTTAAGATACTTGGAACTTAAAATTGCAGATTTTCAAGCTGGAAGATGTTGCTATGGGAATCTGGATTTCAGATATGAAGAAGAGCGGCTTGGAAGTTAGGTACGAGAAGGAAGAGAGAATTTTTAACGAGGGCTGCAAGGATGGTTATGTTGTTGCTCACTATCAAGGTCCTCGAGAGATGCTCTGTCTGTGGCAGAAAATTCAAGAGAGTAAGCGTGCTAACTGCTGTGGCGATTAATTTAGAAAGGAGTAAACTGATTACTATTTCGAAATGGACTCGGAAAGATGTCGAACATGAGAGCATCGGCAATGCTTGGTTATCGAACCATTCTAATTTGTTGAGATTAATTAGTAATATGAAAATTAGTCTGTATTCTTGCATTTTGTTGATCCTGTTCATTTTTGAATAACAATGAGAGATTTGTATCATACGTAGAGAGAGGGAAGAATGAAAAGGATGATTATGTATTTTGTAAAGAGCATTCAAGATTAGTTTGATCAACAGTGGCTATTTTATTATACATTTATTTATTTCATCCAATCAACATAACAGCTAAGGAATAAAATAGAAGCCACATACCTATACTATTTCAACAAAACCCGAAAAAAGAACAAACTCCAAGGTCCCCTTCATGAAGACATACATCCGATACCATATCGAGTATTGGGGAAGATGAGAAACAAGCCACTGCAAATAATCCCTACCATCAATGGAAAACTCTGCATAACTTCGTCCAATTCCTTAGCATGTCCGGGAAGCAGACAATTCGTCACACGATGATCCGAGAAAGAAATGGCTACGAAAACCAGTACAGACATCATTGCATGAACAAAATCTGTGAAACCAACTTTGTACCTCTCGTCTTTAGGCACTTCAACTCCAAGTCCTGGCTTGAACACTGCCAGACCCTTTGGAGTGACAAATCCATAGTAAACTTTCCCGTCTGGGCCACGAAAACTATCCGTGAAGTGGAAGAAGAAACAGGACAGATTGCAGATGCCTATTAGGACATGGATCATGAGAGTCGAAACATGAGAGCATTCCCCTTTGCCATAGACAGATGGAAGCACCATTTCAAATGTTAAAAGGGTTCCTGTTGGGAGGAAGTTTACTAGCATTGACGTTTTCGAGAGTGTTTTTTGCACTCCGCTGGCCAGCGCTCGCCTTTTCCGGCCACCAGGACGGGGCGGATCAGTGGCAGAACCGACAGGTGGTGAAGAAGGGTAGAGGGGTGGCTCAACTTGGGGTGATGCATTGTAGATTTTGATGCCAATTGCTTCTGATTGCTCCATTTTTTATGGGATTTGACAGAGATTAAAGATAATAAGTTATGCAGATTTTTGGACAATTTGAGATTTTGGGAGTAAAATGTTGTGATTCGGAGAAAATGATGAACATTTATAAAGCGGTTTTTAAGATAACTGAATATTTGAATTCTAAAACAGTTAAATAACTGCCAACCGCCAATCAGTGTCATCCAAATATTATTGGAAATTAGTATTCCCCCAAGTTTTTGAAATATTTCTTTTTGCCCCATAAGTTCCAAATAATGTATTGTTGGAAAAAAATGGGTTATGGCTGACTTTGAAGCTAAATTTGAGTGTGATCCAATTGTTCATTTTGGAATATGAAAGTTGATATGAGATCTCCTCCATGAGTACATCGAAATCATATATTTACATGACAAAAATGATGTTCGGGTGAATGAGAAATTGATGCTCAAAGTCTGCNAGGGAAACCAATTAAGGTTTGTCCCACATAAGAAAATGATAAAGGCAAAAATCACTTTATAAATGATTACACTTTGATAGAGTGTAATCATGTATAGCATAGAGGCTCTCTTCACGTGCGCGCGCAGGTGGGGTGTAAATCACGGATCGAAATATGCTTCGAACCTTGAACTTGTGTGTTGGGACTGACTTTTTAAGAATGTTTGATAAATTGTTTTGTGGTTAATGTTGGAGAATTGTTACATGAATTATATTTCGTTAATAAAAAGATGTGTGCATGTCGTAACTTATTGGAGCTAAATATTGGATAGAGTTTCCACTTACCGAAATCAATATATGTGCATAAAAAATATGCAAAACGATGACTTACATTTAGAAAAATGTAGAAACTAGAAGGAGATGAAATGAAGCGAGGTATGCGAATACATGTCTTCTTAAGATAGATTTCGCACATTGCAATATCCTAATATGATCAAATAAACGTCTATATATTAAGATATAACGTTTTTCCCAAAATTAATATGACACAATATTAATTTTGTTGGGTGGACTAACACTTAACTATCATCTTCTAGAACATAAGATATCATACGCTAAATATCAAACATTAAATTCAAAAATGAAATCAATTATATAGAATTGAATTGGAGTGAAGAAAATAGAATTAGGAAGGTTCTATTTATAGATTTTCAAATAACTTTTTGATTAGTTGCTTTTTTTTTTTTACATAGATCACACATTTTCATATTTAATAGTGTAGATTGTACCCTATCAAAATGTCATAACTTTTCATAATACACATTTTTAAAAGTCACACCTCTAAAAAATATATGACTCTTTGCAATTGAAGAGTTACACCTATTGAAGACATTCCAATTTATACCTATAAATAATTAACAACTTATTTCAACAATCCCCCACATGAATGGAAGAAGTCGACAAGATCCAATGAAGACGAAGAAGATTACAACTGAAATATAATTCACTAGGATTAGTAACTTTCTCTTTAAACCTTCCTTAGTAAGAATTTATCGGAGTTAATTAGATAATTAGTGAACAAAATATTCTGAACTGTCGGCCATTATTGTAAGTTTAGACAATAGATCAAACAAATTATNTAACCCAATCCAATAATCAATTAATTCCAACAATCCCCCACATGAATGGAAGAAGTCGACTCAAATCAAGGAAGACGGAAGAAGAGTACTATTTGAAAGATAACGCATCAAGATAGGTAGTTTTCGCTTTGAACCTTCTTTAGTAAGAATCTATGGAACTCACTTGGTTGATCAGTGAACGCATCGTTTTGAATTGTCAACCGTTATTGCAAGTTTAGACAATAGACCAAACACATTATCTCTCATATGAAAATTTGGTTCTCTATTGTGTTCATTACTTTAGCCCTGAACCTTTTTTGGTTTTCGCAAGTGCACTTGAGAATTCGTCTAAATAAACACGTAAGTGAAGTTTAATAAAGATTATTCTACAATACTCCACTCGTACCATTTGCAAAATATAGTTATCATAACCAGTCTTTGATAGGCATTATAAAAATAGAGAGCAGTTAAAATTTCAAAGTGCTTCTCATCGAGTCAATTATCACAGGTTTTTCTATTGAACCTAGTCCATGGGATCTTTAGTCATCAAGTTAGATTTTCATTAAGCTGACTCGTTAGTTTCGGCTTTAAATTCATTTTCCTTGATGCGGAATCAATTCTCTCTTGGTAACTCATTCGTAAATGAATCGCTAGGTTATCCTTTGGTAAAATCAATCGTTGTTGTTCCATTCGAAAGTATCTACCAAATGGTAATATAGCTAATGATGTATACTTTGAGACTTACTATTATACACGACATTCTGCGGCATTTCATTTGTAGCTAACTATCTCGATCAAATGATATAGCATGTAGAAATTGTCACCAATTAGAAAATCCTTCCATAATCTTTAAAGCCATCACGCTTTCTTCTAACTTTATTAAAAGCTCTAATTTTCTTCCAATTCTCAAATTGTATGAAGGATTTCCACCAAATAACTACACTCTGAATAGCTAATATATTTACTAGTAGATTTCGAATCCTTGCATTGGATATTCTATTTCCAACGTCGTGCACATCTAAAATTTAATGAGGTATTCACTAAGTTTAATTTATCATTTCAAATATTCCAAATTCTAATTTGAAGTAAGCACAGCCACCCTAGTAAATCTTGTGTTAGACCGGAACTTGGAGTTCATCCACTCTTTTAAAGTTCGATGATATCATTAATCATGTCCTCAATTGAATATATAATTTTATTTAACCTCTGGTCAACATATAAATGAATAGAAATGTCAGTATCTAATGAAACCGTATGAACTTTCATATATAACGATATTACAGCTCCATTTAGTATTGTGATTAATCTAACTTTAATTTGGTCATATCACGATCTACACATGAACTCAGATTCAATTTGTGAATTAAACACATTGGTTAGTTCACAAAAATGAGATATATAGGAAAAAGGACAAATCATACAAAACATGAAACTCCTCGACGTGTTTCCTACCGGTTCATCTCCAAAATTTACATCGATGTGCTATCGTATATAAATAGACATGCAAGATAATCATGAATAATTCGCTTTGATTTGAACATTGACTTCCATTCAAAATAATTGGATTCTTTAGTGATCAACATATCTCTTTTTTAATGCAAATATGAACCGAACTTCTTTTTTCAAAGTCAATATTATTCTTTTCAAAAATCAAATATTTTTGCAAACTATCTGCTTCCAGGTCATTTGGAATAAACACAAATTATTTTAGATAATTAGTAAGCATTCTTCAAGCAAATAATGGAACATCACGT
>CAIGRB010154204.1:89459-102382 GCA_903798255.1 Fraxinus quadrangulata | reverse complement strand
GATAAAACCAACTTTGTATCACCAATCTTTTGTTTCATGATTCAAGGTAATTGTATTATTAATTTTAATTGGTAATGATTAGGCTTTTGACTAAAGTTAACTTGGATTCTAAGTCATTTTTTCCCCTACTTGTCAGGCCAAAACATGCATATTCATAATTGCCATCATTCTTGCAATCTCCAATGTTTAAATTACCTTGAACAGTATTAAAAAACTGAAAACAAGTTAAAATCTAATGCATTAGGTTGCCTAGTATCATCCAGTTAGGGGTGGCAACTGAGCCGAGCGGCTCGTAGAAGAGCCGAGCGGCTCGTAGAAAAGACGAGCCCTAACATAAGCTAAGCCCGCTTGGCTCGTTTTTTGACGAGTGGCTCATGGGCGAGCCAACGAGCCGGCTCGTTCAGATCTAGACTTTTTTTTAAAGGCTTATTAATTTTTTTTTTAAAATGACGAGCTCAAAATGACGAAGCTCGGCTCAACTCACGAGCTCACGGACCGAGCCGAGCCGAGCTCGACCTGCGAGTAATGAGCCGAGTTTCTGCTCGGCTCATTTGTAACGAGCCACGAGCTCGACTCGTTTGTAACGAGCACGAGCCGAGCTCGTGGGGCAATGGGCCGAGCCGAGCCCCTCCAACGTTACTTACCTAACATTTACTTCATGTCATGCACAAAATCAATTTAGATCCAAGTCCATGGGCGCATCCCTCAAGTGTCCCTAGCAGAACTTGAAATAGTTCACCTTCACGACAATCTTTACTAATAGGAGGAGGTTTGCAGAGGCAACTTTCATAACATTCCATTAGGTGAAGGTTTGTCAACAGGGAATACGATAGGCAATGCCCATCTCTAACAAAGGTGTATAAAAGAGTCCCAGAGGAAAATAACGACCAATAAATTGCATTGCAAAATGAAGTTGACGAAATATCATGCCTGGAAACTAACAAAGAATAGATTTACAGACAAAACACAAAGGGAGTTGAAAAAACAGACATTTTCTGATGCTGAACCTAAATCAAGTTTCCATGTATAATCCGGCAAGCATCAATTATGGGAGATTGGTAACGAAATTTCTGGTAAAAACTAAGACATTTAGTTTGGGGCGGAGGCAACTAAAGAAAAACATCAAACAGATCAAAGACAAATGCAACTCTAGAAAGAGCACCTCTTGCACAAAACAGCAATACAAAGTTGGTTTAGTGACACTCACAATGAGCACAAACAGATTAAAGAAGCAATGTATAACGATGACTATCATTATATAACAAAGTCCTCCGAAGGATATTGTCCATCCTCGTGTTAGTTCAACATTCTCGTGACTCTAAAACAGTTAGTGAAGCTTACGTACAGGCAATAAAAACTAGTGCGCAAAAATCACATTCAACTTTTCAGACAATTAGATTAAATAAATTCAGCCATAACAGCAACAATGCATGAAATTCACATTGAAGCGCTTTATTAGTCTAGCTATTTATTTCAAACAAAACAATTCCAGATGTACCAAATATCCCATCAGTAGATTCAATACTCATGCCATAACCTGAAATTTTCTCGTATCCTACATTTAAAGCCTTAACATGGAACTAACAATATCAAACATGATTAAGAGACAAAAAATTGCCAGTGCACTTAATGAGCCATGCTCATGACCGAATGTAAACTTGAGCGAACTCAACTTCCATGAGATGAATCAAGTATTACCAATAAAAGATAAATCGTATTTGGTGGAGTGGGTGAACATACTCCTGAAGGAAATGATCTTTATATGGAAATGAAAGAATTTGGAGTGATTAATGAAGAAAATATTGCAGAATCAAAAGAGGTTCTAGTTTACATTTAACAAAAATGTTGCTTAATTTAGCAGCAAATCAAGTTAGGATAATTTTGGAATAGAATCAGCACAACTATTAGCTCATCCAGCTTTAAATATCACGCTTAGGAAGCTGTAGCAGGCATATATATGCAAGCAGGATAACATATATTTTGTGCAAGAAAAGAAACACTCTTAAGTTTAATGAAGGTTAGAAGTTAGAACACTCAAAACCCAGATAAATTTGGAGTGACAAAAGCAATTTAACATATTCTCCTGCAGAAGCCAATTACATGCTTATCTTGTGTGGAGTAATTCTGTGGTGTGTCTAGCCTAAACTCACAGAACAAAAGAAGGGAGACTTATGTGAACGAAGCAAGAACATATAATATTTGCATACCACCTTGTCTTGATAACGAATTTTGGTTAGAAAAAGAAATTAATGTTATCAACGGCATCAAAAGAATAATTAAGTTGTTGATATCAATGGATTTATATAGTATTGAATGAAGCAGGTAGAGACAAGATACTGCTGGTCAAGCAATTAATGGGACTTTTGAGGTACAACAATTATTAGGAAATAATCGTCTAGACTTTTTTTTAAAGGCTTATTAATTTTTTTTTTAAAATGACGAGCTCAAAATGACGAAGCTCGGCTCAACTCACGAGCTCACGGACCGAGCCGAGCCGAGCTCGACCTGCGAGTAATGAGCCGAGTTTCTGCTCGGCTCATTTGTAACGAGCCACGAGCTCGACTCGTTTGTAACGAGCACGAGCCGAGCTCGTGGGGCAATGGGCCGAGCCGAGCCCCTCCAACGTTACTTACCTAACATTTACTTCATGTCATGCACAAAATCAATTTAGATCCAAGTCCATGGGCGCATCCCTCAAGTGTCCCTAGCAGAACTTGAAATAGTTCACCTTCACGACAATCTTTACTAATAGGAGGAGGTTTGCAGAGGCAACTTTCATAACATTCCATTAGGTGAAGGTTTGTCAACAGGGAATACGATAGGCAATGCCCATCTCTAACAAAGGTGTATAAAAGAGTCCCAGAGGAAAATAACGACCAATAAATTGCATTGCAAAATGAAGTTGACGAAATATCATGCCTGGAAACTAACAAAGAATAGATTTACAGACAAAACACAAAGGGAGTTGAAAAAACAGACATTTTCTGATGCTGAACCTAAATCAAGTTTCCATGTATAATCCGGCAAGCATCAATTATGGGAGATTGGTAACGAAATTTCTGGTAAAAACTAAGACATTTAGTTTGGGGCGGAGGCAACTAAAGAAAAACATCAAACAGATCAAAGACAAATGCAACTCTAGAAAGAGCACCTCTTGCACAAAACAGCAATACAAAGTTGGTTTAGTGACACTCACAATGAGCACAAACAGATTAAAGAAGCAATGTATAACGATGACTATCATTATATAACAAAGTCCTCCGAAGGATATTGTCCATCCTCGTGTTAGTTCAACATTCTCGTGACTCTAAAACAGTTAGTGAAGCTTACGTACAGGCAATAAAAACTAGTGCGCAAAAATCACATTCAACTTTTCAGACAATTAGATTAAATAAATTCAGCCATAACAGCAACAATGCATGAAATTCACATTGAAGCGCTTTATTAGTCTAGCTATTTATTTCAAACAAAATAATTCCAGATGTACCAAATATCCCATCAGTAGATTCAATACTCATGCCATAACCTGAAATTTTCTCGTATCCTACATTTAAAGCCTTAACATGGAACTAACAATATCAAACATGATTAAGAGACAAAAAATTGCCAGTGCACTTAATGAGCCATGCTCATGACCGAATGTAAACTTGAGCGAACTCAACTTCCATGAGATGAATCAAGTATTACCAATAAAAGATAAATCGTATTTGGTGGAGTGGGTGAACATACTCCTGAAGGAAATGATCTTTATATGGAAATGAAAGAATTTGGAGTGATTAATGAAGAAAATATTGCAGAATCAAAAGAGGTTCTAGTTTACATTTAACAAAAATGTTGCTTAATTTAGCAGCAAATCAAGTTAGGATAATTTTGGAATAGAATCAGCACAACTATTAGCTCATCCAGCTTTAAATATCACGCTTAGGAAGCTGTAGCAGGCATATATATGCAAGCAGGATAACATATATTTTGTGCAAGAAAAGAAACACTCTTAAGTTTAATGAAGGTTAGAAGTTAGAACACTCAAAACCCAGATAAATTTGGAGTGACAAAAGCAATTTAACATATTCTCCTGCAGAAGCCAATTACATGCTTATCTTGTGTGGAGTAATTCTGTGGTGTGTCTAGCCTAAACTCACAGAACAAAAGAAGGGAGACTTATGTGAACGAAGCAAGAACATATAATATTTGCATACCACCTTGTCTTGATAACGAATTTTGGTTAGAAAAAGAAATTAATGTTATCAACGGCATCAAAAGAATAATTAAGTTGTTGATATCAATGGATTTATATAGTATTGAATGAAGCAGGTAGAGACAAGATACTGCTGGTCAAGCAATTAATGGGACTTTTGAGGTACAACAATTATTAGGAAATAATCGAGTTAGAACTGTAGCTATGATTGCTACAGATAGTCTGATGAGAGGAATGGAAGTGATTGACACAGGAGATCCTCTAAATGTTCCAGTCGATGGAGCGGACGAATTTCAGTGTTGCTTGGAGAGCCTGTTGATAATTTAGGTCATGTAAATACTCGTACATCTCCTATTCATAGATCTGCGCAGGAATTACGCTAATTGACATAACATTTAAAGTTTTGATTTGAGAACCTCTTCTACTGATTTTATTCAACTAACCTGAATGACTGACCAGGACCGATTCTAATAAACAGAATTCAAGGTTCAAGAAAATTCTGTAAACAGTAATACTAGGATAACATAAATGCACGCAGCCATACTGTTCCGCTATGTGAAAACAGCCACATACACGTGTTCACGTGAAAACACATGTTCAAAATAGGCTTAACCAAAAGGCAAGTAGCATAGTTACTATTCATTTATTCAATATTGCAGTGCTTCCATGCCAATTTAATTACATATATCACATGTTGTTTCAAGGATCATCGAGGCTATTGGACGCATATACAGATGTAGTTAAATTTTGCGTGGTTATTTACAAATGCAAATAATATAGTGGTCTTGGTTGTTTCATTATATATTTGAATTTTCACGTAAAATTGAAACCAAAGACCATAAAGGAAAACAAGATTTTATACTATAAACTCCAAGCAGCAAAATTTCAAAGTTCTGTTATACCTCACGGAAATTTCCAGCTATAGGAACCGTGCATTTCTGCTGGAACAAATGACGAATACAAGGTATTTGATCCATATGGTGCTCAGAAATATTAATATTTGAATATAATATGAAATCTGACAGCAAATACGAAGATACGAATCAGTTTAGTCTCCTCCTCCTAGGTGCACGTGAGTCTCCACTATCTATATCCGAAATTCTTGAAGCATCATTTCTCCTTCTGGAAGACGAAGTAGAAAGGGACACTCTGGAGTCAATTTCAATGGCATTATCTACTGTCTGACTCTCAGAGTGTATAGCAGCAGCAATGCTTGACATAGAATCCCTATCATCAACTGGTGGGGGCAGTTCCTGATTTCTTTCCACAGAATTGTTACGGAAATAGGATTCAACTGCTCTTTCAGTAGCTAGTCTTTCAGGCGAGCTCAATGCAAATGCAAGGTTAGACAATGAAGCGGCTCGATGTGAATTTGACCTACGAAGTAAACGCGACGAACGTCGACTGTTTTCCCTTGCCTCATAGTTCCTCGGACTGCTTTCTGTCAAGTCAATCACATCATCAGATGGCATTTGGGGACTATGTTCTCTACGCAATCCTCTAGAAGTCAGAATTCTGTTGAGCAAGGAGTTACTTCTCTCAGGTGATTCATGAGGACCATCAGAGTTTCGAGACTGAACCTGGACCAACTCTCGACTCAAATCAAATGTATTACTAAGACGACGGAACATTTCCTCCATTGGAATAGTAAATGCAGCCCTTTGAATAGTCTGCCTCCAGCTCTCAACCCGCCGTGCTTGGGGCCTAAGAGGAATCTCCAGACTAGGATCCTGATCTGGCTCCCCTGTATTATTACCCCGACCATAAATTGGGGTCACATTTTTTGTCGTCACCTCTCCTTTACAAACAGGACATTCCTTTGCATCAGAGTGAACATGTAACCACCGGTAAAGACAAGGCCAGCAAAACAAGTGACCGCAGCAAGTCAACACAGGGTCCTTCGCCAAGTCCAAGCATATATTGCAATCAAAAAAGCTACCTTCGTCAGCATTATTCTTTTGGCCATCTTCCTTCTTTTTACGAGCCTCATCTTCCAAATAACCATTGACATTCTCACATGTTTTGGCTGCCTCAACAGGCCTTTCCACAGCAGTAATGCTACCCTCACCAGTCTGTAATTCATCCCCACGAATCAATTCTAACGCAAGGTTTCTAGTTTCAGGAGGAATCGGAACTTGCCTCCATAATGAACGCCACCGATGACCCCTCTGCCTAACAGCTTCCGTGAACCTATGAACAGGACCATCTAACCAATCCTCCAAGTTCATAGCCATGTGAGAATAAGATCCCGAGCCAGTGTCACCATTATCACCTGAAGTATCAACAGGTCCCAAATTGAGATCAAGATTCATTGCGGGGTTTTCATCTGCCATTGGAAATTCACGAAGTCTTCAAAATCAAACACGGCAATTTCTTTTCAGCTCAACCGAAAATTGACATGCCCCAACTGTCCAATTCATGCTCAAAACCCTAATTTTAATCAGTCAGGAAATCCAAAACCCAAACTTCCCTCTGGTAAAATGAATTCAAAATTAGCTTAATCTGGCCAGAAAAATCAAAACCCTTGATAACTTTCACACTTGAGTGAATAAATATCCAAAATTCATCTGGAAAAACAAATTAACACCACAAATCATTTCTGGTCAACTGAAGAGGAAAAAAATGAAAAAGAAAAAAGAAAAAAACCCCTTCAGGTGAATAATCAAACTATATCAAAACCCTCAACTTTAACTCTGAGAAGGTAAAAAATAGATGAAGTTACTCAGATCGTAACAAAAACTCATTAATAATCTATACACAAAATCATTACCAACAAATCTCCACACCCAGAACAAAACCCAACTAGGGTTCCACTTCTAATTAGCCCAAAGCAAAAAAGACTCAAAATTTACACCATGTTTACAACAGATAAATTCAGAGAGAGAGACAGAGACTGAGAGAGATAGAGAGAGACCTTGAGAAAAAATACTAATCTTTTAAGAATTGAAAGGAAAATCGAGGCTCACAGCTGTGAATATGATTGCGGGAATTCTTTTCATCGTCTCTTTTCACTGAAAACCGAAAAGGGGTCTGGGATTCTTTGGGGTTCGTGAAATGAGAAATTCTGAGAGAGAGAGAGAGAGAGAGAGAGAGAGTCTGCAAGTAATTTTGACACAGCTGGATCAAGAAGTGCCACGTCAGTACAAAATTTAGTGATTGTTTGTCCCCATTTTGAAGTAAAAAATAGAGTTTTGAATAATTTTTTTTGGAGGATGTGTGGTTGAAAAATAAAGTAATTTTATTAGTTTGTGTGTAGAATATTTTATTGAGTGAATATGTGGTGGAGATTATTTCTTGTAATAAATAATATTTGATAAAATGGATGACAAACAGGGGCTTAGAAGCGGACCACGTAATTTTGAATGAGTAGATTTGTAAGCAGTTGCTAGTTTAAGGTGAATTTGATAGTATATTCTGAGCTTGGCAAGTTGATTTCAGCCCTTGTTTGGTCAACCATAATTTACTATTCACTTATTATGTACCTGAAGACCAATAAGAAATTGAATATGTGCATAATAAAATGGAAGCTTGAATTTGACAAAACGAGCATTGAATTATTTACAAATTAATGGAGCTAAAGTTAAAGAACCCTCTCCAAAAATTATTTTCATATTTACCATACAAACTTTATGTTTGTGCTTTTTTCAATCTATTGGAGTTCCTCTTGTTGTCAAAGGATTTGAATGACGATGCCTTTTTTTTTTGTTCACCATAATCGATGACTAGTCGAAGACGACAATCGATGCTCTCAATGTTAACACAGCTGCAAGTCATTGAAATTCTTATTATGGATCTCTCATTTAATGGTATAAAGTTAGATGACAATGAAGATCAATTGTCACATTAATCTTTAGATACTATACTCTGGAAAGCATTTTATTGCTTGCAATTATTTATTAGTGAGGGCGAAATTCCACTTGAACAATCCCCTGGAAAGTCAGGGGATTGTTCAAGAAGCACAGCCCATAAAAAGCAACACCACCCTGAAAAACAGCCTAGGAAGGATGAAGATGGGGCAGAACCTAGCTTCTGATCTTGCAGCAGTGAAATAGGCAGCAGGATGGGGACGGATAGCATGGCCAGTATGTTTAGAGATTAACCATTTCTTATGAGAACAATAATAAACAAAATGAAAAAAAAAGGGCAAATCAGAAGCAAAATTATAGTGGTTCACCCATAACGTGAGGCTTACGTCCACTTAAAACTGCCCCCCTATAACACTTTATATAGTCGTTACACAACCTTAGTTGAGGGTACAAGAGTATAGTATGATCAAGATTCTCCTCGAAAGCCATTTCGAAAAGGAGTATAAAAGGATTGTTGAATTTGGGACTGAATGTTCACGAAAATATCTTTCGAATTAAAATTATCGCGAGTATATGGTTCGTTAACAAATAATAAGGTGAATTTGAGTCCAAATATCGTCTCACGGAGATTGATTTAATTCAATTTTAATTATCGCCACCTTAATTGAAATATGAATAATATGGTCTATTGTTTATGACAAAATTATGTCTAAAATAATCTACTTATGCAATTATGATTAAATTAACTAATCTAAATGCGAATTATGCTAAATACAAATTGATATGTTTAATAAATGACAAACGCACTAGAATTCCGAATTCCCGTGCAATAATGCTTTTTTAACCTTAATTCTACACTTTGATAACACAATTGAATTTTGACGAATCAATATTTTTATTTTATTTAACAATCTCTTTCGAGTAATGTTAAACATACTCTCATATATGACTCGATTATATTTTTATGATGGATATGAACATACAAGAATGCATGAATTTTTATGAAAATTCATATAGAGTATAATAGTATATTTATATCCCCTACGGTATGACAATTTATACTATGTTGAACATATTTCTCTTTTTTTCAAATGCATAAAATAGGTCATCACATTCACACAACCACCGTGTACAATAATTGTGGAGAAAAAAAAATCACATAAATCACTTAATATCCAAAAACGTTTTTTCAATGTCAAGTATGTAAAACTAAATATTAAAAATTCTTATTACGAGATTCATCATTCTCCTGACCCAAAGAAAACTAGTCTAGTATGTTATGAAGAAGAAAACAAAAGAAATATTGAAAAATTGACATAACCAAAATAAAGTTTAAATTGAATCTTCAAATCTTGAAATCGATATTCGGGGTTTCTTGCCTCCTTCTATACTCCAAAATTCGTTAGAATGTGTCTCTCATTCATTATGGACGGCCCTAGGTCTTAAAAAACATTCTCAACATTGTTTCCATGAGAGTTATATTTAAATAAGAAAATCAGAATTTTTCCTCTCAAAATGTACTATGTTATAGCATAGTATAATCTCATGATATAGCACAATTCAATGAATTTCAACCCTGCAATTCCCTGAACATAATAGTTGAATTCACTAAACTTTGCTATAGCATTTTAGTCTATCGTGTACATCAATGATATCATACGAAACATAATTTATATAGAATTAAGCCATATTCCATTATATTTACCAACAATTATCCATATATCGTGGCTTAAATAAGTGTGTAAAATGCACTTATCATCGAACACTTCTGGATTTGATCATTTGAGATTGTTTGTGTTGGAATCTTGTTGTTCAAAATTGTTATTTGATTAAAGAAAAAAAAAATTGGCCTATGCACCGCATCTAACCATGTAAGATTTTTCCGATGGCCAAGTCTAAAGCCATGCGATCGCATGACTTTAGCCTATGTGACCGCATGGTTGAAAATTCTGCCCATTAGCAAATTTTTTTAATTTTAAAAATTGTGTACTTTTGCTGCTTTCTTTCATCTTTTTGTGTAAAGGTGGTACTAATACGTATGGGGATGATTGGATGGTATAAAAACATGATAGTATTCATCCCTAAACACAATAAAAATCATTCTCTCATCATCCAAGCTATTGAGAAAATTCATTACTCTCTACATATTCATTTTTTTCCTTGTTTTCACTTAGTTCAATTTGAAGGTACTCTTTTTGCTTTGGTGTTCTTCATCTGAGGCTTGTTTAATCTTTCAACTATTTGCCGAAAATCCTTGAAGCAGTTAGAAAAGGAGCCAAATATTAGTTAAGGACAATGTTTATATGCGTTCAAGTTTTCTTTAATATCAAACTATTCTTTATTTTTTTTCATCTTCTTCTTCGTTTCTTTCCATTGTTGTAAATTCACCAACAATCTCAACCAATATTTTATATTTACTGCGATGGAAATGGAAACTACGTTGGCTACTGTCAAATTGATGAATTAAGATTTGGTGCATTTGGATAGGTTTGATAGATCAAATTTCACAAGATGACAAAACAAACTCAAATTCCTTTTAACAACGTTAAAGATCTTCTATGTCAACAAATTAAAAAGCCGTAAAAATCGAACTTCTTGAATCATTTCAAGTGGGAGAAATTATTGTTAAACTCTCGGAGACTTGGAAAGGAATCACGCAGAAGATTATTCACATCCAAAGACTTCTCTTAGGAACACATTAAAAAACTATCTTTGCATAGAGGAAGAATCAAGGCAAGAGATAAAACCGAATGTTTTTATGATGGCTCTTCAAAAGCTAATAATGTGGACAATGTGGATAACTCCAACAAGTGTAAGAAAAAAGGGAAACCTCTTGATCCTAAAAAGGATCGAGGGAAGTTCAAAACCAAATCCAAATGATCTTGATATGTTTGTGAACAGGAGCACTATGCAAGAGATTACAAACATAAAAGTAAGAAAATAAGGAGGGACAAATGAGTTCCGTTGATGAGATTATCGCTACGGTGTACGAAATCAATGCAATCCAAATCAAGGTTCCAGGTTGGTGGTATGATACTTGCGCAACTATTCATGTGTGTTATGATAAGACTATTTTCAAATCTTATCATGACACTAATGATAGTCAAGAGATCTAAATGGAAAACAAAGGAAGATCTAAAGTGATTGATAAAGGGAATGTGGAGAAAGAAAATTACTTTAACCAGTGTCATCATGTACTGAAAATCGAGAATCAAATCTGTATTTGAGTTGAGAAAACTTGTACTGAACTATAATATGTATTTTATTGGAAAGGGTCATTCTACTAAAGGAATGTTCAAACTTTGTACTTTTGACAATGATTCTAATAAAAACAAATTTTTTACTTATGTTATTAATTCATTTAATTTATGACATGATAGATTAGCACACATAGGAATTAACACTATGAAAAGAATGGTTAAATGTGAATTAATACAATGTGAAGTTGATAACTTAGAAAAATGTGAAACATGTATTGAATAAAAAATGGTTAAAAAGTCATTTCATAGTATAGTAAAATCAATAAACTGACTCGAACTTGTTCATTCCGATATATGTGAATTAAATGGAATGTTGGCAAGAAGAAGTAATAGATATTTTATTACTCTTATTGATAATTGTTTTAGGTATACATATGTATATTTGTTAAAACATAAAGACATAAGTCTTTTGTGCCTTCAAAACATATGAAGTTGAATTTGAAAATCAATTAGGAAGAAAATTAAAGACTTTAACAAGTGATAGAGGTGGAGAATATTTTTCTAATGAATTTAATATGTTTTGTGAACAAAATGGAATAATACATCAATGTTCTGCACCACGAACACTTGAACAAAATGGTCTAATGGAAAGAAAGAATATGACATTTTTAGAAATGATAAATGTTATGTTATTAAATTTTGAATTACCATTTAACTTATGGGGTGAAACTTTACTTAGTGCTTGTTATATAATAAATAGGATTTCTTTGAAAAAGAATAAGGATTCTCCATATAAAACATGGAAAGGAAGGAAACCAAATATTAATTATTTCAAATTATGAGGGTGTCTTTCTTATTGCAAGAACACGGATTCTAAAAGAACTAAATTAAGTCCTAGATGTATTAAATGTACATTTGTGAGATATACTTTAAATAACAAGGCATATATGTTATTAAACTTAGAATCAAATATTATAATAAGATCAAGGGATGTGGAGTTTTTCGAGAATGTATTGGTAACAAGAAATTTTCAAAATGAATACTTAATAGAGGGAGATAGAAAGAATGTTGTAAGAACAATTCATTTTGTTTTTCAAGTCGAAAGTGATCCTAAGACCTATAAGGAAGTAATATCTTCTAGAAATTGCATATTTTGAAAAGATATAATAAATAATAAAATTGATTCTATAATATCAAATAACGCTTGGAAAATAGTTGAATACCAAAGGATTCTAAATTCATTGATTGTAAATGGGTGTTTAGAAGGAAATATAATTCCGATGGAACACTGAATACCTATAACGTTAGATTAGTAATCAAAATATATCGAAAAAAGGAAGGAATAGATTACTTTGACACGTATGCACCCATGACTAGGTGAACCTCAATAAGAATTTTGGTTGCATTAGCATCTATTTATGATTTACATGTTCATCAAATGAATGTTAAGGTGACATTTCTAAATGGAGATCTCGAAGAGGAGATTTATATGAAACAATTGGAAATGTTTGTTCTACCAAAAAATGAATATAAGGTATGCAAACTAATTAAGTTCTTGTATGGATTAAAATAAACCTCTAAAAAGTGGTACGAGAAATTTGACTTTAAAATAATGTCAAATGGTTTTAATAACAATTCGGTAGACAAATGAATAGTAAATGATAGTAATTACATTTGTATGTATATATGTTGATAATATGTTAATCATTAGTAATAATATAG
>CAIGRB010154204.1:66423-89296 GCA_903798255.1 Fraxinus quadrangulata | reverse complement strand
TTTTTTTACATATATAATGTAAAATTATCGTTTTACCTTTTTCAAATTTAATGAAAAATGTGAGAAGAAATTGAGTGGTCATAGTAAAAATTATATGAAATTGAGTGATTATGGTGAAATAAAATAAAATTGAATGGTCATGGTGACAAAAGTATAAAGTTGGATATCCATGGTGAAACAAAATCAAATTGAGTGGCAATGATGACATCATGGATGACCATTGGTGGATTTAACCACCCCGTCTTTTATTGAATTCTATTATATTAATGTTTGAATAGATTTCAATTTTATTTTATAGCATTACCAACAAAAATGCTATAAAATGTATAAAATGTTGTAGTACTTGGACAGTTCACATGTGCACCAAATGCACATGAATCACATCGGATATAGCCAGTGGTTCGAACCTAATCCTCTAAACAGGGTGGTTTGAAAAAAAGTTAAGAGGATATGATGATGATCACTAGACTTTTGTCGATGACGGCATGAAGTGCAAACTGTGCATATCAAGCTGCGAATTGGTAACAGAAGCCAGTACCAAGCGCGCAACACGCATTGCACTAGAATGATCCTTAGGGATTGTGGGTTCTGGAACTTCTCCGGCAGGGATTAAGGTGGTGAGGTGGAGATAAAAGATCAATTATTATATTTTCAGATCATGGCTGCCGAGGCCCACAACTCTTACCATATACGAATGCCAATACGGAGGGAGGTAACCGCTGTTAGATCTTAGCTCTTCAGTTGGGAAGGGGTCAGATGAAGGATAACCTTATTTGGCACTACGAACCTAATGGGCTGTACTCAGTGAGAAGTGGATACCGGTGTTTGATGATATATGGGTTGTCGGCCAAAAATATAAGCAATGTAGGGCGTGAGGCTGGGCGGAAGCTGTCTGGAAAGCACCAGGGCTGCCAAAGGCCTGAATATATTCCTCTAGATAGTTTTCAATGGGGCTACCCCTTCGAACTACCTTAGAAAGCGTGGAATCACCGAAGGGGCTGAATGTGCCAGAATCAGCAGCCCGTTTTCTGTTCTGGTATGGGATTTCTAAGGCCGTTTGGAAGGAGCTGGGATGGTGTGAGGGTGCTTCAAACCTTTAGTGGGGGCTGAGCATGTTCGTAATGTGTAGACGGGCATATTTCTTGAATGCAAGGGGGCGGAACTGGGTCATTTTCAATGAGTGTTATGGTGTATTAATGAACGTAACAGGGTACTTCATTGAGCCAAGGGATGCAACCCATTGGTCATAGCATCTTCAATGGACAGCCTGATGGAGTGGGGACTGCAGGCTGCCATTGTGCTGCCGAAAAAGGTGTGGTCCAGGGAGGTTGTGTGGTGGACTAAAATTAAACACTGACGTTGCAGTGCGGGGTGATGGTGGTTGTATCAATTCTAGAGCAGTAGTTCGGATGAATTCGTGGTTGTGGTGTTGGTGGTCAAATTGAATAGAACGGGGCAGTTTGGGGTGGAGGAGAGACAGGCTCATTTTTGAGAAAGATCTTGGTTTTCGGATTGAGGTGGTTGGACATTTTTCCTTGGAGTAGTACAGAGTTTTAAGTCGACTGAATGTGGTGATTTTGTTAGATGTTATATCGTTACTTGCCAATGTAAATTGTGACAAATGTTTGCTTCATTCCCCGTCATTGAAATATGGAAGCCCAAACAGTGGCGCTTTCTTTTTAGTTGATTAGGATAGACATAGGTGGATTGCTTGTATTCCTCGATTCCTTTCGCCAACCATTAAAATTAATATAATCAATTTGTCCCTGAAAGAAAAGATAACAATCTTCCCGACAGAAGAAAAGACAGAAGGAAACCAAATAATACAAAGAATTGAAAAGAAGAGAACGCTAGTATAGAATCTGTGCAAGATCAAAGATTAATGTCTGCTGATGATAAATTAAACTTTTGGATGAAAATCGTCGCTAGAAACTAACTTATTTCATTATTTTTTGTTCGCATTTTAAGTAAGGTCCGTTTGATTAGCAAATGTGGAAAATATTTTCAATTTCTTGTAAGTTGGAAAAAAAAAACAAAAATTCAAGTACCTCATATGAATGCATTTTCCATGAAATTGGCAAAAAACAAGTTTAAAGTTGTTGTACTTTAAAATTCGAACTCCTATTCCACTTTCGCATCAAATAGCCAAAGTAAAAATTGAATTCCTCATATATGATATTTTTCATGAAATTTAAGACAATCAAACGGATTCTAACTATAGTAAAACCAACATGTTGTAGTAATCAGTAGGCTGTAGGGAGCCACAATTTTTTTCTTTTTAAGCCCTCAAAAGTCAAGACTCGTAAAAATCCAAGACCAGTATGATTTCTTTCACATGGTAACACCTTTGCTGTGGTTGATTTTGCCCTTTCTTATAGCCACATAGCAAATCAATTAGAGACAATCACATGCGGGCTGGACTTGGGTGCATCGTACACCCTCAGGCCCTCATGTGTCGATCAAAGTTCTTTCAAAAAACCCTACTCAAAAGAACTTCGAAAATTTTAAATAATTATATTATTGATTAACACACGACTAGTACATCATTATTTCTTCCTTGCACATGTTCATTACTGAATTAGGGTTCTATCCTAGAAGATATTAAAACTCATAATTTCATAATGTAACATATATTGATTGGATTAATTTTTATTATTGTACGTGTTAATTTTACACTATAAAAGGGAGATGGAATTTCATAGTTTGATACAATTGGAGATACAACTTTAATACGTAAAATACTTCCTCTATTTTTCATATTACATTTCTATAGTTTTGACAACTCGATAAAGATTTGTTATTTATCTCTCTGTGATCGTGCTCATAGAAAGAGAATCGGCTGTGAGCCATATGAGTTTTATCTCGGAGCCGTTTAGTGCCAAAAGAACCCGCATGAAGGAGAGACAACAAAACTTTAGAACAACGTCTCTAATGCTTGCTTTCTAATTTTCTCATGTTCTTATGTTTATATTAATATTTTAGTTATTAACTAACGCTTTTTATAAATTTACTATCGAGTCATGTTTAGTCGACATGGGACTTTGTTCACACTTTTCCCTCCATCGAAATACCACGTTATAACAGTTCCCCAAGCAATAATTTATCCGTCTAAAAGAATTGTATTCTTGATTAACTGTTAAATAATATGCCATTAGTTCTTCATTGCACATGTAATAGAAAAGAACTTGAAAGGCTGGCAGCAACCACTTGTATTATGATAAAAAAGGAAATGGTAATAGTTGACTTGGATACATGCCTATCTACAAAGTCAAAGTACATGGAGGCTGATCTTAATTTTGAGAAGTTTTCTGAAGTCAATGCCCAATTTTTCTGCATTAATTCGAGAAGATTGTACAAAAGACGACTCATTCTTTGTTTCTCACTCCAAAAGGTCTAGGTCACTACATCAAGCAAGTTTTCTTTATCACCATCAAACATCAACGAGTATCATAATTTTGATTTTGAAGAAACATATCGTCTAAAAATTTGAAGTTGTCGGACCGAATTTAAAGAAAAAATTATTTACTCAAAGTGTCTTTAACACGCCTTCTATGATACATGCATAGTTTTCATAAAGAGGCGATTGCGAGATATGAACCCATGTCTTCTGCTTTTTTTTAAGCCTTATCTAAAAGCTTTTAAGTTGTTAGGGATGAGACATATTCAAATTGTCTTCCGTATACTTGTCATTCAACCTTCCACTTGCCCATGAAAGACGAGGAACATGATTATTTTAAGCCCACAATATTGAGATCTAGAATCAGTCCACTGCTGCCTTGGTTGTGTACATACCTGTCTGTATATACAAGGTTAATGCACTTAGGTGGAAGAGTGGGGAGAAGGGGAAAAAATGGAATACAAACATTTCAACCATGAGCATACTTTGAATCTCTACAGGGTTCAGGCAGGGCAACAATTTCGATGCCATGGATGTCAAATGATGTCCAATGATTCGATATATGCTTGTTGGAGGTGCAACTTCTTTCTCCACGAGCACTGTGGGAATGCAAATCGCTACGTTAAACATCCGTCCCACCAGTTGCACCCTCTTGTCCTCGTCCCGAGCCCAACCTACTGCAGTGGCTCATTTTTGTGCAATGGATGTGGTGCACCCGGAAATGCCTTCTCCTATTGTTGTCCTCTATGTGAAGTCGATCTTCATGTACATTGTGCGTATTTACCACCAAATGTAAACCACAAAGCGCATCAGCACGAGCTTATAATTAATTTCACGACGGGAGAGCAAGCAGGAAATCTTGATCAGTATTGCAAAATATGCACAAAACAGTTGAATTCTAAAAATTGGTCCTATATTTGTTCTAGAGGGGAGTGTGATTTCAGGGTGCATACCTATTGTGCCACTTCTGAGGTGAAACCGGGACTTTATCAGGATGATGAACCGGATGCTCAAATCCCAACACAAAATCCAGCAGCGTCTAATCCAAATACCTCCACGGGGGCATGTGGGAATCAGCCACAGAAGACCGGGTTGACTCCGGAAGAGGCTCTTGCTGAAGTGATGCAGATGCAGCTACAGATGCAAATGGCTCAGGAATTTGCACAGATGATGGCTTCACTCAATCTTAGTCATTTGGCACCTTGACATGTTCCAACATTCTATGTTCTGATCCCTGTAATTTTATGTTTCTCCTTGTAGAGAATTAAAGAGACAATTTAGATTTTGGGTAAACTGTTTTGGCTGCTTAACCAGCTGAAAGATGATTCTGATTTCAACTCGAAAGTATTTATATTTGAGCTTCTGCATTTCTACTTGATTTTTCTTGAAATTGTTGTTTGCAGTTCAAGAGAAATTTTTATTTTAATTATTTTTTATTATTTAAAACTGAAAGAACCCCCTGATCATTTTGATGTAAACTCTACTAATCTCATGTAGATTGCTAAAGTATTGAAAACCAGATACGTTCCATATAACATATCGAGGTGATTTATTCAAGCAGTCTTGAACATTAATGTCACGAATACGTGCAACATATCTGATCATCTGCACTAGACATGTAAAGAAGGAAAACAAATAAGATCTTGTAGGATAAATACTACACGATGCATAAGTATACAAAACAACTGACACTTGTATCGTGAATAAACATTTTTAAGCTTTCATATATTTCTGTTTCCCATTAGCATTCGATGCCTGCATACACTGAGAGACTGGCTTAATAGCGAAATTCCTGTATTAAAATAATAGATGATAGATAATTCAGAACTTAGGTAGACGAAATATTCTATTTAGAATTATAAAAATGGCTACAAAAAGCCGGAATGTACCAGTTTTTTCTTTATAATATAACACCAAAAAAATAACAAAATCTGTGACATTCCATTTATCTGGAAGTATATGTATGTTCCTTTCTACTGTTAACATTCTTTAGATGCGAGACACCTGACAATAGACTACACTTCCTCACGTCATGATAACAAAACGAAGCTTAGGCATGATCAGTTTCAACAGTCAGATCCTTCACTCCAAGATCGTGGTACAAACCGTGGACGTATTGGAGTATCGGGTGATCATCCATTCCCTTCTTCACCTGCACACGTTATCCAAAGAGTGCATGGAAATATTAGACCATACTTTTCCTTCATTGGTATCGCCGGAGGCCATTTACACAAATAGATCAATCATGTACCTGTAATGAAATTGATCCAATGATGTGACCTGGCACCAACTCCCAGAAACGAGCTTGAGAAACTTCTGAAATGTCTTCACGGGAATTAACCTATGCATAAGATAATAACACTTTTAAGTGGCTATGTGGAATCACACAGAACATCTAGTATTTGCTGACCAACTTAAAACAACTCCACAACACCTTACATGACAATCCCAACTGTTTCACACAGGTAAAAGAAACTTTTATTGAAAGTGGATCTTTGCAGGAGGTATTTTTCTCATTCCTGACCCATTTTGTCTATTTTTCTTTTTTCCGATAGAGCAATATTTTTGCTAAATCACAAGTTATCCTAAACTTTGTTAATCACTTGTAACAAATATTATGGTCCGTTTGATTGCAAGAATGGAATTGGGTGGAAAGAAAATGAATTTCAGGGAATTGAATTGACTAGAACTTGTTTCATTGGGAATTGTCAATTAATTATGTTTGATTGGTATAATTTTCCATCTGAAAAATATTGAAATTTGGATCTTTTGGTGTTCGTTTGACTTTGTTTTTCGTGAAAATTGTTCATTAAAGCAATATAATTTGTTACAATTGAGGATAGAATTTGTTTCCATTGTCAAAAAAAAAATTGCCTAGAAAAGTTTTCCCACCAAACCGCGTGGGAAAAGCTTTTTCTCAAAAACCAAGAAAATGTGGAAAACCAATTCCATCGAAAATTTAGTCAATCAAACATGCAAAAATGTGGAAATAGATTTTAATTTCCATCTTCCATGGAAAAGAAAGCCAAATCAAACAGAGCCTTAGTCTGATCCACGCGTAAATTTTGTTAATTACTTCATTTGTTGACGAAAAGCAAGAATCTGACCTGTCTCCAACATTTGCTCAAGGCCGAAGAAGAAATGCTGGGCGGTGCCATCTGGAGCAAGATGCCACCAGTGGTTTTAAAGAGCGGCATGACAAGCATGAAAACTGTGACTGAAACTAGACCCAAACACAAGACTTCGGCATTGTTAACCCTACAGGAAAAAAAATTGATATGACTGTCACAATTTCATCGGGCATAAACTTTATCTGGAATTATATCTTCAATGAGTGGCATCAAATTACCCGAGGCTCAGCAACCAGGATGCTAGGATCAAACCTGCACTGCGAAACAAATGATATACAACACTTAAGATTTATGAACACAAACATAATATCTTTATTATAGGACAAAATTCAAAATTCACAAGTAGTCACTGAACTTATAACGAATTGTAAATTGAGTCACAAATACTTTTTTTTGTGATTTCAAATTTCAATCAAGTAACCCAACTTCCAAATACGCTGCTACATCAATGTGCCATTAGGGGTTACTAACAGGAATGGAAAGAGTGACTAATGTTGAAACATATAAGATCAGTGACTAGTTTGATACCAGTAAAAAAACGTGACCTTGAAATTTTGCTATAAGTCCTGCCAATGAATTTTACCCATTTATATATATACTCCACAGGACATACATTCAGTCATAAATGATGCATCTCATACCTGCGAATGGAATCAGCAAGAACATGTAGGCAAACTGAGTGGTAGTTCATATCTTCAGCTTTCCTGTAAACTGCTAGAAAAAAAACAGTTTAAGAATCTCCTAAAAAAATAAGGACACAAAAAAGTAGAGGAACAGAAATACACACACACAGAGAAGCTGCCTACAAATTATGACATCAAAGTCCAGAAACAGTGATGAATTTCATCAAGACAAATGTTATCAACAAACAAGAAAGAACATCGAAGTTGATTCCATTTCAAAATTGTCAAACCTATTGGGATCCATCCAACAAGAAGCTTTTACCTCACTTGATATCCAGAGTCCATGTTATTAAATTATGAGTAGAAAAACATGAAAAGAAAAGTATACTCAGGTCTGGAGCAATTAGTGAAATGAAGAAAGGCAAAACCCATAAGCATAGCCAAGATGCAGGAGCGATGGTTAGGACTATATTATATGAAGCAGGACCATGCCTGAAAGTGTGAGAGAGGGAAGGTATTGCCCAAAAGAAATCATCATATTTACATCAAATTTGTTATTACGCGCAACAAAGCATAATGTGGGAATGGGGTTAACCAGTCTTATTACATGAGCAACAACCATTCCAGTTCCCACCATTCTTCACTCATTTATACCACTACATTTAAGTCTACTAATTTAAGAACAAAAAGAAATCACAAAAGTAGGAAATAGTCACTCAAACAAGCACAAAGACACTGGTTATACAAACACATCTGAGTTGAAGTCCCAGAGTACTGTATCTACCTTTTCTTTCTTTCTTATATTCACTTTGTGGTCATACATGTTTCCATTGGTAAAAAAATTGACGAGACAGCATATTGCAGAGTACTGTTAATGGAGAAGAACTGACTTATAAGATGAATATGGCATTCATTGTATTTGTAGGTCAAGACAATGAAATGGGCTTTCAACCCCCAGATTATAACACAAAACGCATATCAATTATCAAATGTTGTTGGCTTGACTCATGTAGGTGATCCAAGTTAAGGACTTCTTGCAGACCAAGTCTAAATTAAATCGGTGATCCAATTGTGGCATTCTCCTAGAGATAGGTACTTAGATGAAAGTCAGAGGATTCACAAACTGATGATTTATCAACTTAGAGGGTGTTTGGTGGGAATTAAAATTTAATTTTTAGTGGATTGTGATTTAAGTTTTTGAAAAGTATGGTTGAAAAGATGTGAGACCAATGAAAGATGTGGTTAATATTGATTGTTTGATTTTGACTTAGATTAAAATCAAATTNGGTGGGAATTAAAATTTAATTTTTAGTGGATTGTGATTTAAGTTTTTGAAAAGTATGGTTGAAAAGATGTGAGACCAATGAAAGATGTGGTTAATATTGATTGTTTGATTTTGACTTAGATTAAAATCAAATTTTAATTCGACCCAATCAGGCCCTTAATGTGACGTAGGGATTCAAAGAAAAGAAGATTGGTAAAGAACAAGTCCAAAAATAACCAAGAGACTTACCCAGATTAATTCGAGCATAGCTTCTGAAGAACCAAACACCAATGAGATTTACCATTAAATTCGTGATAGCTGAGATGATCAGGTAATGCCTAAAATTGGGTACAAAACAAGATCAATTAATCAATGATCAGATTAGATCTTTTTACAAACGTAAGAACAAAGTGTAGATAATTAAAATATGATACAGCAGAATTCCTGCTCCAGCTTCCTGCCTAATAAACATAGGTAGGCAGATGATCATTCTCATTTCTTTGTTTTGTAACAAACACGAAAAAACACTAGGTAAAACCTGGTCATACTGTTAAAACAGAAGAAAAATTGAAAATTATCCCAAATTTATCCGACTAACCACTATTTTGAAGTCCTAGAATTTTCTGCATGTTTGAAACCCGATAAATTCGAACCCTGGAAAAACTGATTGAAGAAAAAACCAGAAAAAAAAAGGTCATCTTCTGTATTACCGAGTGCCCCAGGCAACGAAACATAGATTTTTGGTCTGAAGATGGTTTTTTCTTTCTTTCCATTTTGCAGCAAAGGAAAGAGTTGTTTTCTTTTTCTCTTTTTGCAAGAAGAATATGGGCTTTTGGCAGGAACATGAGAGAGGAGGAGAGAAAAGAACTGTGGATCTGGGATAAGGCTTTCTTTAGTTGAATTATTTTCACCAACCATCAAACTCATAAGACCTTATTGTTTAATGCCTACATATGCACAGCTATTGTTGCATAGTTCCATGGATTTCCCTTCCTTTTCTTGAAGTCAATGGAGTCAGAGAAGATAAAGCCTCATGGACTTATACACGGTCGGTTAGGCTTCGTTTCTCACCGATCAAATGTAGTATAATTGCAATGAAATTAATTTTTCTAAATGAAATGAAATGCAGTACAATTGCGTCTAAAATTTTTTATCCCTTTTTAAAATAAAATGTAGCATATAATTGCGATGAAATGAATTTTTCTCTTGCTTACAAGAGCTAGGAGTTATGATGTTTTAACATAAATGAGTGGGTAAGACCCCCATTGTCATATAGATGCAGAGACATTGAGGGAAGATGAGGTGATGGATGAGGTAATTATTCAGTTGATGGCAAATATGATGTACGGGAGGGAAGACGAGGCAGTGACGGGAATGGTGTTGGAGGGAGTGTAACACCCCAACTAGCATGGACCGAAATGTTACTAGAACAGTTGTTCCTTAGCTGTGGGCTAGGCCAGCTTGATCCTCTTCCCTAGGGATCTCAGATGATTCTCATTGAATGATAAGTTGCATAAGAGCCTACCAAATCAAACCTAACACCACATGGGCATTTGATTTGAGAATGTGCCATACAGCAAAAATTGGTAAAAGAACCGCATACCATGAGAATACCAACTTACTTGTGCTCAGACTCATCTTGTATGAATGCATGAAGTGCTTCCACAGCTATGGAGAATGACATGAACAAAAGAAACAGCTGTCTACACAAGTAGTGCACACAAAATATTGCTGTGTTAGCCGAAGATGCAGTTGAGAGAAAGAAAGGGTTGGGAGCAAGACAGAGGGAGAGTATAAAATTCAGAACATCATATATCTTGTGTATAACATAAATATAAAACCATCGAGAAGGAGAAAATAGTTTCTAAACTTTTTCTGACAAGAAATTTCGTTATTGCTTTAATGAGGGCCCCTCCCATCACCAGGGGGAAATAAAAGGATTTAGTAATCAATAACTGAGCATAAATGTCAAGTACTTACAGCATTGGTAAATGCAGACAAAACCTCCAGCCTTTTGTACCTGGTGGAGAATACAGAAATTGAGCATGTGTTATCACCAAATTATTCAGCTTTAAATAATTATTAATTCAATTTTTTTACACTCATAATTGAAGGAAAGCAACTGAACATCGCCTGAATATATAGTTATAAGGAAAATGAAGTATTAACCATGACGAGGAAGTATGCTAATCAAGCATTTTATTATGAAAAGACACTACTAACCACAATAATCACCCCAATGGATTCATAGAGAAAGGCAGTGACTAGATGTTACAGGACCAATATTAATTTATTGGGAAGCTTAAACTATAAAACGAATTCTATTGTCTGGTAAGTCATACATATTTTTCTAAAGAATCTCACCCATATGTGTATATAGAATCAGGCTTTTGTCGAGAAGCAGCCATTGCAAACAACGAAAAAGTCAAGAGCCCACAGCCAAATGTCAAATGAAACGAATCAGACACCAGACCTGAAACCAAAGATTATTCGCTTGTAGAAGACAAAAATGAAAGTGAACAATAAAATGAAAGAATAAATCAACACAAATATGATCCCTATAAACTCATGGTGAAATTGCTTGATTTGACAGACTAAATATTAACACAGGTTTAAGCTTTTTGGAGAGAAACATACCCAAACTATACCATTTAATTTAATTTTTTATTTTTCACTGAACCAGTATGGATAAGTTGTAGATTCGATAACATATACCCTTAACCAATTCATGAAATTGTTTTATGCCTACCAATACTAAATCAGATAACCACTAAATAAATGTATTTATGTAAATTTACATACCCACTCGGCCAGTGAAGAGGCCAATGCACAACTCGACCGTAGAATACGCGACATTGAGTGAAATCAAGACAAAAAGTCGTCTCATTTGCTTGTTTCCCGACCTCAACCCTCCAAAAATTAACGAAATGAAGGAGAACTTTTCATCCAAATTATTCGACAACAATTTATCCTCAGCAGAGTTGTGCAAAAAATAACCATTTGACGGATTTATCGATATTGGAGTATGAGGCTCAGCAGTGGGGGTCGACTGACGGAATGACGCTTGTCGGGAGTATGCGAATCGCCGATCAGCACTCTTTCCGAAATCATAATCACCGGCGAATGATCGTGGGGAATCGGATTCCAGCCTGTGATAATTAAAAGACGCCTTTTGCTTCTTTTTGTAAGGAAATCTCGATTGATCCTCCATTGAACTGATACAGAAACCGGATTTTTTAAAAAAATCTGATAAAGAAACAGAAATTCAGGTCCTTCTAATTATAATTTCACGAACGAATGACGAATTCTTGAAATTCCAAATAAATATTGACTGCGTATGTGCGTGTAGATGGGGTTCGACAAAAAGTCATAGAAATAATTATAATGTTTTTGTTGAAGTGTTCGTGTGATATTAGATGAAATGAGAGATATTTCTAAACCCTAAATGCTGTCCATCAATGTATAGGCCAATAAAGATCTTGACTTTCCTAAAGTACTGTACTGAATGAATTTTGTTAAAAGTAGAGATGCGGGGATTCGAACCCCGTGCCTCTTGCATTGAGTTATGCATCTAATCGAAACAAAAATATAATCTGAGTATCAAAATGAAACAAATTAAAATTAAATGATCAACACACAATAAACTCGTAAGTCAAGTGACGACCAATAAAATTTCCCCACCTCTATTATTAGAGTTGACAAAAGGGCCGAGTAACTTGTCGCTCGTAAGTCAAGCAATGACCAATAAAATTTCCACCTCCCTATTATTAGGATTGACAAAAGGGTCAAGTAGCTCATCGACTCGTGCTCGTCCTGAAATGAGCCCAAGCCAAGCTGAGGTTTTGTCAGGCAAGCCAGACAAGGCTCGGCTCGTGGGCCGTTCATGATGTGAAGAAAAATTAAAAAACAAAAAATCATGAGCTCGTGGGCTCAGCTCGACTCGGCTCGACCCTTGAGCACGAGCCGAGCTCATGGGTAGATGGGCGTCAAAGTGAAACTCAAAATATGTTTTTTTTTTTTCCTCCAAAATTTCCTCAGTATGATTCATAAAGAAAAAGCATTTACCCCCTTTAATTTTACACTTTCACGAGATTGGATATAAGCTGTATTTTTCTGGGTTTTCTATGAAATTTTTTTGACTTAATTTGGATTTGTTTTTCATTTTGGTTTTGAAACGAGAGAAAGAAATGATAGAATACTTTTTTCGACTCTTGCTTATCCACTCCGGTCATTACTTTTCTCTCTAATCCGCGACCCTGTGGAGATGCTTTTCCAAATAAGTCGCTCATTTTACTTGCAAACACCCATTCTGAAATATTCAATTTCTAGGTATGGTAATAGCCTGCAGAGACTCGATCAAATCAAGAAAGCAGTTTATTATTCTTCGGTGGCAGCAGGAGAAATACATCTAACAGCAATAAACATAGTGTTAACGCGTTAGACGTCCTCTGTGACCATCTCCTAGTGATTATCCGCTCTATATTCAAAGCCATCCTGCAGATTTTAAAGCTTTTTGTATCATTAGGAAGATTAAAGATTCTTTTGCTAGGACGGCAATTCATAGTTAGATGCAAGAATATAGTGTGAAGAACCTTTATAAATTAGTGGCTCAGCAGCAGCAAGATTCATCACTACTTCATCTCTCTTTCTAGTAAATGACAGCCCAGTATTCTTTTCTTACATTGCTTTTCGTTTGATTAATTCGTTCAAAATGGCTAGACAAGTTGCTATATTTGTTATTGTAGCTCTCAGTTTCTGCTGTCTTGCCTTTGCATTTGAGCCTAAACCGTTGCAATATTTCTGTGTTGCTGATCCTACTAGCTCAGGTATATATGTATATTGCAAGCATTCGTGCTTTTCGAGCTTTGTTTACTAAATATATGTTTCGCAGTGACAGCAAAGTGGAAATAGAAAAAAATGGTTCATGCAATATGTGAATGAGTTAGTCTCAGAGATCAATGGCATTTCTGTATAGCTAAACATATTGTGCAGTTATTATCTGGATTGAGCATTGACCTAATATTGAGAAGCAATATTTTTCTTATTGTTAAAAAGGTTGTGCATGTATCAGGTTGCTCTAACATTCCTACTGTGTAAAGGAGGCCAATTTGGTGAGTTACAGATGCCTAGAAAACTTGTAATCTTCTTCTTTATTACAACGAGAACCTATAGCTCTACGTCGAGAACGAATCAACATAAATCTGTGTGTTCATATTACTTGTTTTTTATTTCTTAAGATTTACTATTTCTTTCGTAAGAAGAGGTTATGACTTAACGTGTAACATGTGCATTTATTCCGCTAGAGTGAATGGCCTAGTCTGTAAGATCCCTATGCTTGTTCACGCCAATGATTTCTCCTTCAGCAGACTACATTTACCAGGTAACACCCTGTTGGCTCTAGGGTTACTCCAGTTACTGTAACACATTTACCAGGACTCAACACTCTTGGCATCTCAACGGTTCGTGTTGATTATGTGCCATGGGGAATTAATCCTCCTCACACTCACCCCCGAGCCACAGAAGTTTTAACATCCTAGAAGGTTCTTTCCAAGTGGGCTTCGTCACTTCAAACCCGGAAAATTGCCACATTGCTAAGGTTCTCCAAAAAGGCGATGTGTTCGTGTTCCCTATCGGGCTCATTCACTACCAACATACCGTTGGATATAGACATGCAGCCGCCATTGCTGCATTGAGCAGTCAAAATCCAGGCGTGATTACCACTGCAAATACAGTAATTGGTTCGAAGCCAAATATTGGTAGTGATATCCGTGTCAAGGCATTTCAAGTGGATAAGAGTATTGTGGATCACCTCCAAACAAAATTTTAGGTGCGACAAAACAGTTTTTAATGGAAGATGAAATAGAGATATGGCGAATAAGCTTGGTCAGTTTTGGTTGTATTTTATAATCTGTGCATTTCCATTTTTGGTCAGCATTCTAATCCCAAGTGGGAATTATCTTGGATTTGTTATTTGTTTGTAGTTAATGTGTAATTTCGATTGAGTGAAAACAAGTAGTTTGATTCTTCTATGCATCACATCGAACCCTCCAATTTGAAGCTGTTATGACCCACCAAGTCTCTGTGATATAGAAATGTTGCAAGTTGATCAAGTTGAAGTCCAAACACAAACCTATAGTCGGCGAGGAGGTCGACATGGCTTGGTCCAACTTCAGGAAAGGTCCATAGATGTACCATCAAACCAAGCGAGTCAAACTAGCACCAAAAGGCCAAGTTCGACCAAATTGAGCCAAGTGCTTGAGTTTGATCAAAGTTCTTGTTCAATCTGCAAACTTGACACTACAATTTTAAAGTATGCAATACTTAGATACTATGTAACATAGTCCGACTAATCGTGCTATATCAAGATTAAAGGTGTTAAAATGTGTCAAGACGGCTGTCACAACAAAAGCCCGAACACAACCAAGTATTGAGCCCAAGTGATGTTGAGCCTAGGATCGGCATAGGTCAGTTAACACCTCGATTCAAGGCCAAGAGCTAGCAATATACCCTGCTTATTGCAATATTGTCAACAAAGAACATTGGTGGAGCTGTAACTTACACAACTTTTGAAAGTTACTAGTTCGACCCTAAAATTACCGACTATGTGAATAACACGAAGTTAGAATTACTAATTAAAAAGAAAAAGTCACTTTTTAATTGTTCTAGATGTTTAGTCAATCATGTCAGTTATCCTATGTTGAATTGCCACAATAGTAATTAAAACAGTAAATAACACAAGATTTGTTGACGGATAGAACTTTTAACTGGGTAAAAATTTCGGGACCAAGCTAGTAGTTTCACTATAGACAATTTTACAGTATGATCCAGCCCAAAAAATTCATTAGACTCGCTGATTTAATTTCTGCAATCTCCAAGACCCGCTGGAACGTGCTTCACTCACACCTACTTTCGATCTTTTGAAATTGTCTATCTCTTGTGGATCATCAAGAACATTTTGTTTGTGTACTCTTCTTGTGCTTGCGGTCCAACCTCCCTCAATTTCCAGCAACCTCTAAAATTTATTGGAAAAGTACCTTCTTGATTATATCTGAGAAGTAGATATTTTGGATTGTCAGAATTCGATGTTTTTTGCAATTTGTGTTGATTGATCTTAAGAATCAAATATTTAATCTCAATGTTTAAATACGTTATTAGATCTTAGATTGATGATATGAGGATGTAAAATAATGATTAACCACCCACAAAAACGTAATGGGTATTGTGTATTTATAATAAGAGGTATTTAGATAATATATGATAAATATAGCTCTTGAAAATCATGAACTAGGGTTTCATGTATAACATTGTCGTTCGAGCATTAGACTAGTGACAAACAAGCGAGAAGTGTGTCGTTCGAGCTATAGGTTGGCGGACAATGATTCTGCTTTTTCCGCTCGAGCATCAGCTAGGCGACATGCTAACTTAAATCCGACGACTATTTCTCCTTGTTCCATACTCGAACTCAATCACTCTTAGTTTATTCATACAACCCTCCAAAACTCCTTGACTTTTACAATTTTTTTTATAACAATTCTTTTTTAATAATCCTTTTATCTAGGCCCCCGGGGAACTCCGAGTTGGTGGAATAATTGCATTTGTGGGCTCGCAACCCCAGCGTTGAGAGTTCGATTCTTGGAAAGCACAATTCTTGGAAGAGAGATTTATCTCAAAAAGCAAGGCATTGTGAAAGGTAGTGATAAGAGCTCTCTTGGGGCCAGGAGTATAAGCAATACAGGAACATGTGAGCCAACAAAAGCATAACCTGCGATTAACCTCCTTGAGTCGTTGTGGGGCCGGTGGCTAGAGGTCCAGGATTTAGTCTGGCGAAGCTGGAATACTTGGATATAAAAAAAAAAAAAAAAATCCTTTTATCTAAAAGATTGTTAATACAACATAAATCATTACAACTTTCATTAGATCATTACCAACGGCTATATTCCACTTCCTAATATTATTCAAATCAAATATAACCCCACACCCACCGCCTAACGGTCCATTTTTCAGACAATAAGCCCACCTAGGACAACTCTAATTTCCCTCTACATTGAAATCCCCTCTTGCAAGAATTCATCCTTTCTCTCTCAGTCTCTCTCTATAAAGTACTGAAAGTTACTCAATTTTTTCCATTGTTCTTTCTCACTCTACAATGGAAAATACTAATCCTAACACAGATAAAGTTCAGCACGTGACGAAAGCATCATCAGATGAACTCCTGAAGAAGTTTGCTGAAATGGGTTCTGAATCGAATGACAAATCCTTAGATAAGAAAGAGTTTCGATTGTCCAAACGCCTAAAAAGGAGTCAAGCAGCTACTAATGGAGGTGGTAATGGCCAAGGCGAGAGAAAGTCACTTCTACCTCCGGCAACTTCCCGGAGACCCGCGGCGTTGAGTAGAAGGTTTGGGATAGGGAAGGCCAAGATCAGAGCTAGGGAGTTCAAGGACCGGTCTATTATAGGCACAATCGAGAAGGTGAGGTTTATTTAGAATTTGATTTATATTTGGAGTATTTAGTATTCAATTTGATGTGATTAAAAATTGTTTATAATTAGTGTTTCTTGGTTTTCTTGCTTGCTTCCAACAGAACTCGATATCTCGATACAGAGAACTTAGCCCTCGTCTTCTTGTACGTCTAGCAATGAACTGAACGGGATGACGGTTTTTTTTGTGTTAATTTAGTTTAGTTATAAATAACAGAGGTCAGATTAATACATTTTACCTGGAAAATCCACTTTTGACCATCTAAATTTAGAATTATCATTGTTAAAAAATCCAATCTAGAGACTTTTTGCTTGCCATTTCAATTGATGAAACATTCTTTCTAGTAAGAAGTTAGATGAAATTGGAATGAGATGCAAAATCTTGGGATACTAAATTTTCAGAAAGGATTGAACTATAGAGGAAGAAATCGCGCTATTATCTGCTGCCTCTTTCCGACTCTGATGCATGAACAATAAAATCTCATTCGAAATTCTCTATTTTCTTTTTCTTGTGCATGACCAGATGTGGCGTAGAACAGTTGAAGGGGCTTCGAGAGTCTGGATGGAGAAGCATTACAACCAGCACAAACGTCTAATAAATGATGTGTATTAGGTATCATTGCCACGATAAGCAATTCTTTACTTCGACCAAAGTAAAATATATCTCTAAATCAAGTTCTCTATAGGAAATAGGGTTGAGAGACATTTGTGTAGGGAATGTTTATATGAGAGGAGAACAATTTTAGATTTTGAAATGAAGTCACATATCTATTTTTATATAGTGAAACTCGTCTTTGATTATGGACTTGAGTATATTTCATATAGTGGTGGAAAGAGATTCATGTTGATTTCATTGTTATGTTTCTATACTCGAGAATTATATTTTCTTTCATGGTACCATTTGAAGTTTCTGAAAGGTCTTTTAGAGCATAGTATCATGTTAATTATAAGAAGATTACTAAGATTGTTCAAATGAAATATTTTCATCGTGCTTGGTTTTCAGTGCACAAAAAGGAAATTAAAAAGGTTAAAAATCACGATTACAATGCTATGAACCAAAATTACTTTCACGAGATGAGTATTAAGCAAAAGTGAAATCAGAAACACCACTAGACGCTGATTTATAGATCTATCGATCATTTCTTTTTTTCATAGTTTGTGCTTTGAGACAGTAAATATAATTGGACAAAATTCATCTCTCATTATTTTTGACTTCTGAAAATGCAATTTAAAGCTGCTCAAATGTGAAACCTCGAATTTTTTTTTTTATTTCCCGAAAAGCTAACCGAACTAGGATCCATTCTCACTCACTCTTTTTTTTTTATCGCACGTGTATCAGTACATTGCTACATTTTATAACCAAATCAGCATGATGAAGTAGATAACGATTCAAAGCATCCTAGTATAAAATGGTCATTTCTCCTCGAGCCATTCAATGAAAAGACCTCCCTAACCGAGTCATTAGTTAGATATGGACAAAGGGAACACACATAACGAGCAATCATTCCAACAAGCTAAGTTATTCTTCCGCCTCACTTGATGAGTTCCAGAATATTTTTTTTTGTTGGCACTTGATATTTCACCATAAATGCAATTATGCCACTCAATTTCAATTGACTTCTGTTTTATTGCAATCGAAACCTCATTCACTTTGAAGAATTATTCCCCTTGTCACTGTCAATGGCTTGTTTCTTTCATGCTTCTTCCAAATGTCTCAATTCTCAAGTCCATTTTTTCCCATTGTTATACAAATTTAAAACCCACCGATAATCATCGAATTTTTACTTTATTTCGTTGAGGATTCCATTTTAAGACTCTATTACATTGGATAGTTTATCAAATTCGACATTGCATTAAGATAATAATTTTTTATAATACATGGTACTTTCAGCTATTTAAATATGTAAGAAAAATACACTGCAAAACTTATGAAATTTAAAGTCTTCATTTTTTATTTCTCCTAACATGTGCAGCACTCAGAGATAAAACTAATCATATGTACGAATTCTTAAACTAGATTTGATAAGATTAAATTATGAACATGATAATCAATGCTTAAGATGATCGGCTGTTTTTTTCAGGGACTTTTGATTGAAATTGGATATAAAATTAAAAATTCTTATAGATATTTTGCTCAATTAACTATTCAGTATCATTTTCGTATTTTACATGAAATCCAGACTTTTTATTTTTGTCTTTTTTGTAGTCTTATTATATAGGATTCATCGTAGTACATTAGTGTGAATTGGATTGACGACTCTGTGTAACCTTAAATCTTAAATTGCATCATGTAAGAAGGAAATGAGGGATGTTTTCTTGTTTGGGAAATACAGCATCCACTTGTTTGCGACCTTCGAAACGATATACTGTTACAATTAGAGTGTGATCCGAATTCCTTGTTTGAAGTATTGAAGAATTTTTGAAGTGAATGTCAAGAAGAATTCAGTTTGGAATGCTATTAGAGTCATATGTCAAGTTGAAGTTCTATTTTGGAAGCTCATTGAGAGTTCAAAATTTGGTATTGTACTTGAAGAAGGGTATGTGATAGAGAAAACAAATTTAAAAAAAAAAATTTATTTTTTTCGGGTCAAATTGCCGGGCGCGCCCGAATGTGACGCTGTGGCGCTCACCTGACCTGTTTCGAGTTTTTCGCATTTTTCTCTCCTTTTTCGTTTTGGACTTTTGGCATTATACTTCATCAACAACTCTACTAAGAGTGTTTGGACGTTCACTACATGTTCCCTATAAATATTAAGTTTCTATACAACTTTATGGTGTGAGAAAATAGATTATTAGTATTATAGGATCCATTGTAATTTTTTCGCTTCTCCATTATTCTTTAGTCAATAAAATCTCTTAATTCTTTTGCCATATTTCTTGTCTTTATTATTCTTTTACTTGATCAAATACTTTATTATTGTGTCATATAACTTCAACATATCAATCCGTTAGTTGATTTCACAACAAGTGGTATCAGAGCGATTTTAGTATCTTGTTTGTTTTGCAACATATGCCAATATGAACATGGATGATGGTGATTTGGGAGGTGATAGAGACATTCTTCTCTGGTGCAGAGATCTAGAGAAGCATTCTCATGGTGAGTTCATTTGCAGTGGTCCTGGCAAATGAAGTCCCTGAAGATCAGAGCCAGGTTGAGACTAGTCAGCATGCCACCTTTGTTGGCATTTATGATGGCCATGACGGTCCCGTGGCCTCCAGATTCGTCTGTGATCACTTCGTTCCTCATCTAATGAGTGAGGCTTCTTTCCCATTTTGCATTTCTTTTTTTGTCACTTTATTCTAGTAGTAATATGAATGCTTATAGCCCTCTACTGTTTCTGACCATGTTTGATTTAATAAGGAAAATACAAATCCATTCAGTTGCCTGCTTAATTCAACAAAGCTAGTTATCTGATTGGTAATCTTTTCTTATGGTCTTGTTGTGTGATTTGTCATGCATAGTTGATTGGAGGGCAAATTGGTATTATGTGATATTTTTACTTTTAGTCTACCTTGAATTCAAATATTAGACTAGAAGAAATTAGAAGGAAAGCCCTTTCAACTTATGCTCCTTTAAGCAAATTTTATGCGCTCTTCGCCTGCCTTGTCTTTTGATACTTCTTTTCATATTTGTGTTTGGGCCTCTGGCCAAGTGTTATTCCATTCTTTGGCAATTTTAAACTTTGTGATGCTTATGACTATTTCGATTTTCTTGTTTATCAGGCATGTTGAAGACTAAAATAACTTAATTTGTTACTTCTCTAACAACTTAAACTTTTAAATGAGGTTGTATAACAAAGTATTAGAGCAGGTAAACATCCTATGTTTCAAGTCTCATTTCCATCATTTATGAAGATTGTACATGCATTAGGCTTTCAATGAAAAAACCAATCTGGTCTGCTCATAATGCCAACATGGAGGAGGTTAGAAAAGAACTAAGGTCTTTGCATCCCGAGGATTCACGTATTGTAGTTATGAAGCATGGAGTTTGGCGCGTCAAAGGCATTATACAGGTTTATCATCGGCTATCCCTGAAATAGCTTTCAGCATTCTATTTCTCATACAATCCTGTCTCTCCATTTCCTTCATCTGTTTAAGGCTTCACACTCTAAATTAATTATGAAATCACTGCTTTTCTTTTCTTTTTCTTTTTTTTCCAACTGGAACTTGATTTTTAACCCAGTAACTATTCTTCCTGTACAAACTGTAACTTGTAACACAGACAGCCATGCAATCAGACACTGATTTTAAACATAAGGAAAATATGTCTAATTGTTTTTGAATAATCTCAATCCTCAAACTTTTTGTTTAATTGATTCAAATTAAGGTATACTAAATCACATATATGCATAAAATTGATGTTTATATCTTCAGAGAGATGTCTGCAGTAGTATTGGTTCAATGTATTAATTAAGCATCTTAATGAAATTTTATATTTCTTGCAAAAACGTTTTATTGACTAGTGCGTATATCTAATGAGTAGAACTAAGATAAAACTATGAGAAGGAAAATATTGACTAGTCTGTATGTAATTCTTGTGTATTATTTCTGATTTTGTGATTTTTTTTTTTTTTTATCTTGTTTTTATTTTAGGTATCAAGAGCCATAGGAGATGCTTACCTCAAGTGGCCAGAGTTCAGTCTTGACATGTCTTTTCCTCGATTTCACCTTCCTGAACCTCCTCATCGACCAGTGCTACGAGCTGATCCATCTGTATGCACGAGAGTTTTACAACCAAATGACAAATTTCTCATTTTTGCTTCTGATGGGCTTTGGGAACGCATGACAAATCAGGAGGCTGCTGAGATTGTTAACAGTAACCCAAGAATGGTTTGTTTAATTTTTTTTTTATCTTGTAACTTAACAACTCTGATCTTATATAGTTTCATTTAAAATTTTCGATCTCTTTACCCGTATTTTGTTCCTGGAATTTTAGGGCATAGCTAGAAGACTTCTTAAATCAGCTTTGACAAAAGTAGCTAGGAAGAGAGAGATGAGGAATAATGATCTTACAAAGATCGATAAGGGAACCCCGAAGATACTTTCATGATGACATTACCGTAGTTGTCATTTTCATAGACCCCAAAATGTTGGAAAATAAGGTATCCGTATCTGAGCTTTCAGCACGAGCATTTGTGGATACTGTTGGACCATCCGATTTTGAACTCCTGCAAGATGGAAATGCAAAAACTATCAACTGAAGCCTGCACGATTTCTTGAACTGCTATGCGATTTTCGATTAATTTCCCTCCAACTGAACAGTGATATCTTTACAAGGTTTTGCAACTCTTATAATGATTTTTTCCCAGTCCTACTTTGTCTCTCTTTGTTTCTTCTACTTCATTTTGATCGTGCCCTTTTTAAGATTATAACGTCCTTCGATTCTGTACTTATTCTGGCGATTCAAATTTTCGCCTCCTCACCGAAGTAGTTCGAGCGCTTGCTTCCCAGGATACAGCGGCATGTACTGCAGCTGTGCAGCCGAACTGGAAGAGCGTGCCGGAACGGAATCACCAAGTGACTGGAGGAAGACAGAAATTGGAACAGGAAGCAGATGAATTCGTGCAGATGTTGTGTGTCTGAATGGAAGAGACTGTCCAGTATGGAAGAGACTGTCCAAGTCGGTCCAAGATTTGCACCCCCCCTGCGGGCGCGTAGGCCATGAAGAAGTCTCTATGCAACAAATGGTTACACCTTACAAATTAGTAACCCATATATAAATTGGTCCACAAACTTGTTTTTATCCTATGTGGGATAACTATTTAAGTTTTCCCACATTCCCACATTTCTTTTCCTTTTCCAATGTGGGATGGTACTATTTATAGTCCACATATCTTCCCACTTTTCCATTTCTAACCAATGTGGGATTGCAATCCCTTTTAAGGCTCCTCTTCAAATCCCAATTTTCAAACAATGTGGGATTAATTTCACATACACAAGTGAAAATATATTTGCCAATCTATATATATTTTCCAACAAT
>CAIGRB010154204.1:54866-66174 GCA_903798255.1 Fraxinus quadrangulata | reverse complement strand
ATAAAATAAAAAGAATGAGAAGCAGCATTTTCAGCAATCATCTGACGATGAGCCTTCTTTGTAATACGGTTTGCATAGATCTTTCAAATTATCTGTCTTGAGCACGCATTTCTTTTTAGAAGCATTTCCTGTGAACAATCGATGGCCCAGACTCGTCGTACTCTGCCTTTGCTATCCACATCTGCAACCAGAGAAACAAGGAGGATATCTCGTTAGAAATTTTTGAAGTTCCTTAGTACGATGTCACAAGAAGAATTAGATGGCACTGGATGAGGAAGATCAAAATTTACCAACAACATGCATGACTCAATTGCATAATCTTCATCCATTACCTCTTTATTGTAGAATGCTGTAATATATAGGAAACATACCTGCTGGAATGTACTGAGAGAGGCCAGAATGGAACCTCCAATCCACACACTGTACTTCCTCTCTGGTGGAGCAACCACCTTGATCTTCATGCTGCTTGGAGCTAATGCCGTAATCTCCTTGCTCATCCTATCAGCAATTCCCGTGAACATTGTCGAACCACCACTGAGGACAATGTTACCATACAAATCCTTCCTAATATCAACATCACACTTCATGATAGAATTGTAAGTGGTTTCGTGTATTCCAGCAGCTTCCATTCCGATCATTGATGGTTGGAAGAGGACTTCCGGGCAACGGAATCTCTCAGCACCAATAGTGATTACCTGTCCATCAGGCAGTTCATAGTTCTTCTCCACAGATGAGCTCGTCTTTGCTGTTTCCAGTTCTTGTTCATAATCAAGAGCAATGTAGGCTAACTTCTCTTTTATGTCCCTTACTATTTCACGCTCTGCTGATGTGGTGAAAGAGTAGCCTCTCTCGGTCAGTATCTTCATGAGGTTATCAGTGAGGTCACGCCCTGCCAGATCGAGACGCAGGATCGCATGCGGAAGGGAATAACCTTCATAGATAGGTACAGTGTGGCTTACACCATCCCCAGAGTCAAGAACAATTCCTAACAATTACAACAAAAAAGTTAGGTTTCTGCAAATAGAGATATGTAAGTTTCATTTGTTGGCTTCTGAGGCTGAATGCAGTTGATAGTGCATAGATATAATACATATAACACAAGAACCTGTAAGTAATGAGCAATCCAACAATATATCTTTGGTCATTTCTCTAACATATGTTTAGTACGTAGTACTGGATTGGCATTGATAGTTTAAAGGACAAACAAAATGAGAGATTTGTTTAGCGCATGGAGTTAGTGTACTGAAATTCATAAACTATCAAACAATGAAAACACAGCACTCCTCTATGTGCTCGAAGTGCATATTCATTTCAACATATTTTTCCAATGAGACTATTTTCAGGGGGAAGGGATGAACTTCTGAGGAATTAAGTTGAAAGGGTTATCATTATGCAATTGGAAAATAATCTTTTTCCATTATACCAAACATGCCATGTCTGTGCTTAATAGGAATGCTGAAAACACAGTCTCTGATATCTATTACATGTATTGATCCAACTGACAATTTTAACCTCACGATTGCATTTGTGTATAGATGATTGATTGCATTTCCTTACCCGTTGTACGACCACTGGCATATAGGGAAAGAACGGCCTGGATGGCAACATACATGGCAGGGGTGTTAAATGTCTCGAACATGATTTGAGTCATTTTTTCACGATTGGCCTTGGGATTGAGAGGAGCTTCAGTCAATAGAATTGGATGCTCTTCTGGAGCCACACGAAGTTCGTTATAGAATGTATGATGCCAAATTTTCTCCATATCGTCCCAATTGCTGACAATTCCATGCTCAATTGGGTACTTCAATGTCAAAATACCTCTCTTTGATTGAGCCTCATCTCCAACATAAGCATCCTTTTGGCCCATGCCAACCATTACACCAGTGTGTCGAGGTCGTCCCACAATGCTGGGAAAGACGGCCCTTGGAGCATCATCTCCAGCAAAGCCAGCCTGACAATTTTGAGATCAAATAATAATAACAAACTAATGCATTTCATGAAGGACCTCTAGCACTCAAATTAATTCATCAATGCAAGTATCAGAATAGACGTTAGATGATTACCTTAACCATTCCTGTTCCATTGTCACAGACAAGGGGCTGAATATCCTCACCTTCCGCCATCTCTTAATGCACTCTATGGGGGAAAAGTTAGTTTAAATGAGAAAAGTTGATTGATAACTGTAAACACAAAACTCTAAATCCAGTGTCAAACCAGAGTGAAGCCTAAAATTTCATAAAATAAAATAAAAAGATTAGATCCAAGATAATGGCACCCAATGACGAGTCCTCAGATTAATCATTTTGCAAAATTTTATTCTTGAATATGAGGATTAATTGTTTGAATGACAAACCTTAAAAATGGCAAATCCGTCTGAAAAGCATATATACAAATCAATTGAGCCAATTTATGCACCAGATTTACAATACAAAGTGAATTTAAGATTGCAATACTACCAAAATAACAACTAATCAAGTCTTGTTTTCAACAAATTAAACATCGTGCAAAAATGATAAAAATATGCCAAATCTCTTTGCAATCTAAGATCAACAAATTCCCTTCAAAGGATAAAGACATTGGCTTAATAGCCGCGTAAGTGCTCTGATTTCAAGATATACTTATTATTAGTTAATTAGCATCTCTTATTATGATTAGGACAGTAATTCCAATCAAATGTATATACATTATAGATCAATGAACATAGGCAAATTCCACTCTAAATTATGCAGTTTCAAGAAAAATTTCCTAAACAATTTCTGATAAGATCCCAAGTAAATATAAGTACACAAAACAAATTTGCACAAATTGTAGTTGATCATTCAAATAACCATTAAGAGAGTAAAAAGATAGACAGATCAAAAAGAAAAAGAAATCTTAACAATTATCAAGAAAATCGAAATTAAGTAAAGAGATAGAAACCCACATTACAAGATTCAATCTTCTCTTGAAATGGAGATAAAAATCAAATCTTTATGACAAATGAGAGAAAACCAAATATTAAACAAATTTTGTAACTTTGAGGCCTTCTTGAAAATGGGTCTCTCTCTTTTTTCTATAGTTAACAGAATTTGACTCTCGTAAAAGCCTCTGATTTTCTTTTATCTAAAACGGGAAATAAAATTGAGCCCCAAATGCAGTTCTGCTTAAATGGACCTCAAATTCATTCATTTGAAGATTTTGGCCGTTGGTTTTTGTGGTTTGAATCATAGCATGTGGTCCGAATCGCATTAAATGGAGGATAGCTGGCTGGCTTTTGCATTATTTTCTGCTTTGAGGACAAATGTACATATATAGAACCAAATTGAAAAAAAAAATGTATGAATTAGAGTTTCTCAAAGACATTTTACTATGTATGGGAAAAGTAAATCATTTTAGACACATGTATTGTTATGACTACTGGAGTCGGACTTGAGTGTCTATCGATTGTGTATATTTGCACAGAAAATCTTCTCTTGACACGATTTCTATCCAAGTCTAATTCTCAATTTTCTATTTGGTGATTTCTAAATTAAAATAATTTGCTTTAAACTGATTCTATTATATTCATGTATTAACTATTAATCTCTTATTTGATGGGGATTAAAATTAGATTTTTAGTAGATTTTAATAGAAGTTATGAAATATATGATTGAAAAGTTGTGAGATCATAAAATATATATGTTAAATTAATTGTTGACTTTAACTTAAATTTAAATTTAAATTTTAATTAGTACCAAATAGAGTGCAACTCCAAAATGTTAACCCGTGCAATTATGTTTGGTAATAATATGATTTGGTGGCAAAAAATCATTTTCAAAGTTGAGCTTAAGCTAATCATCAGGGGTTGCTCAATTAGTCAGCCCTTGAGTTTGCTCCTCAATGGTCACCAGTTCAGGTCCTTTCATGACTATTGAAGTGAGTAGTCGATCGTAAACTTTAGGACCTCGTAGAATTAGTCGAGGTACGCGTAAGCTGGTCGGACATTCACGATTATATAAAAAAATTGAGCTTAAGCCCCTTTTTGATTCACATTTTTTAAAAAAATTATTCTTTCAATACTCATTTTCAACCACACATTCTTCAATCAAATAATATTACATGTAATTCAAAAAAAATTCCTCTTTTTTAACTATATTTTCCATCACATTACTATTTAAAATGTGTTATTTCCTTAAGACGTGCATCAAACAAGGCCTAAATAACATAATCTCTTTCAAATATTATGAGCCGACGTAAGATAATCTAAACCAGAGTAGCTCAAGTTTTCTCATTTACATTAAACCTTGCAGTATTAACTGTTGTTGTCAAGGGATTCTACATTTGCCTTTGCATTTGTCATTCAAGAATCAAGCCATAAACTAAATATATTATTCACTACCTCTGTTGTTAATGAATCATTGTAGAGTATATCTCCTTCTCTTGCCTGCAAACAAGATCATTTGAGCTTCTTTTGATTGCAATTGCCCAGTCATTTCATCTTTCTTTTACCAGCTATCACACTCAAAACATCTCTATTCGAATAAGCACAATATTAAACATTTTGAGTTTTAATCAGATTGAATTCCTTATTAGAACTTAACGGGCGTTTATACTATGTTAAGATCTTAAAAATGTTAAATTTTTTTAAGAGGGGTAACCCATGTCCATAAATATTAGTCCATACTTCGGTATTTAATCAATGTGGGATTTATTCCTTAACATTAATAAGACTTGAATTCCATTTTTAAAAAGTCAATCTTATTAAAATGAGTAACTCAAGTTCTTTTCTATTAGTCAGTATTTCGGTATTTAACTGATGTGTGATTTATCCGTTAACATGTACTCGCAAGATAGTAACTCGTTTGAACTTGTCAATCTTGAAATTCTTGTGCTCACTGTTTGAGCCTTAATCGAATTGAATTGTTCGTGCTCATTTTTTTAGTCCTAATAGAATCGAATTACTCATTGGAGGTTAATGGGCTCTGACACCATTTTAAGATTTGAGGTTCTAACTTAAAATGTCAACATCATTAATATGAATAGTCCAATCTCTTATAAATTAGTTTATATTTTTATTTTTATTCGATATGAAATTTTATCCCTTATCTGTCCCTTTAAGCATTGTTGGTTATTTGACATCCTGATTTTAATCGTGAACTTAGATTTATTTTGACAGTAAGTGTTACTGTGAAAATAAGTATATCTCTTACTTAGCTCCTGGTTGGTACCAATTTAAATCTAAATTTTAATTTTATTCAAATCGATAATTAATTTTAATCACATATTTTATGGGTCTCACAATTTTTTAACCATACATTTCATCAACTTCTATCAAAATTTACTAAAAATCTGATTTTAATCTCAAGAAACAAGTGCTTAGGACGTTGAACGTGTTTAGAAATAATATTTTAAAAGTTAATCTTATTTACTTTTAACCTTGACCAAAAATATGCTCTTTATACATTTATTTGTGTTGGTATATACTTTTACTGGACACGAAGGATTCATGTAATCTTATAATATTGCATATATTTTGTGCTCAAAATGCAAATAACTAGGGATACAGTTGGAGTACTTGAAGTCCTTACGAGATTGGATCCGGCTCCATCTCCCGTGATATAACTAGTAACACAGTATGAGAGTTGAAGATCTTGTTTATACAACGAAGAAACTAAGGAGTTATTCTCTTTATATTTCAATTTTGTGTTTTGAATTTTAAATTAATTTTAGGTTTTGTGTTTTGAGTGTTTATTTTGAAATTGTTGAAAATGTGTTCTTTTTGGTATTTTGAAAAATTATTTTAAGCACATCCAAAATGCGTTTTAAAAATTTTGACTTGATTATAACTGAAAACACTCAAAACGACAAATTTATCTTTTTGGGTTTTCTTTGTAAAATTTTAACTTGTTTTAAAAACGCGTTTTCGAAAATCGAAAATAGAAAACGGCTTAAAAATGGTAAAGAGAACATATCCTAAGTTTTCCATATGTCTGATTCACATTGTAAATTCTGAATAGAATTATTTGACCCAATCTCCACCTGCCCGGATTATGGTAAAAGGGACTGCTCAAAATATCTCATTTCTTTCTTGGGCCATGCTATGTGTGTTAGAATAAAATCGATCCAGAACAATTATGCGAAAACAAATTAGATCGAAAAATCGAAATACCACAATGATCGAATTTGTACCTCCGGTCATTGATGTTGAAGAAGCTCTCATTTCTCCATGTAATAAACTTCCAAACTCTCAACACTATANGAAATACCACAATGATCGAATTTGTACCTCCGGTCATTGATGTTGAAGAAGCTCTCATTTCTCCATGTAATAAACTTCCAAACTCTCAACACTATAATAGATGGTGTATTCTATATTTTCGAGTGGTTGAGCTTAGGGACCAAACCCTCTATATATGATGTCAAAACTTCCATCAAGTTATGGCAATTGTTACCCAAGTTATGGCAATTGTTACCTTTCAATCAATGTAGACCCATGAATGCTGCGTTGAAACTGAAAACTCAAACCATGAATGTGGAATATGGACCATTAATGTGGAATGTGAACCATTATCAGTTACATTCTCCCACTTGGTCCATACATTCAATCTAATATCTCAACTTAATCTCATTGATTGGCTTTCTTAAGAAACAAATACATGAATCATGGCGATGAGTCCTCTAATAACGAGTATAATCTTCCATGTATTACAATGTATTTAACTCCTCAAGAATTATTCTTTATAAGGCAACAATACTTAATGAAAAGACCTTATATCTTATTCTTGGTTCGACATAAATATATTTTCTCAAATAACTTAAGGTGCACATGAATATGAGAAAATATTACAATAATAAGAGTTTTCATACAAAATTATATATATCATTACATAGTGGAACCAAGTTCCATTTTCTCTACATGATTCTTGAATTTCAGTGGTGGCATGCCTTTAGTCAAAGGATCAGCGATCATCAATGCGGTGCTTACGTGTTCAATGACCNCAAAAATTGTATATACCATTACATAGTGGAACTAAGTCCCATTTTCTCTACACGATCCTTAAATTTCAGTGGTGGCATGCCCGTAGTTAAAGGATCAGCGATCATCAATTCGGTGCTTACGAGCTCATTGACCACTTTCTTTTCTTTAATACGTTTCCTTATGGCTAAATACTTAATGTCGATATATTTACTTCGACTACGACTTTTGTTGTTCTTAGCCATAAAGACAGCAGTCGAATTATCGCAGTAAATTCTCAATGGCCTAGAAATGGAATCCATAACTCTAAGCTCAGATATAAAACTCTTGATCCATACACCATATGAAGTAGCCTCAAAACATGAAACGAACTCGGTTTCCATAGAGAAAGTAGCAGTTAAGATTTGCTTGGCACTCCTCCATGATACAACTCCACCAGCCATCATAAAAATGTACCCTGATGTTGATTTACATGAATCAACATAGCCGGCAAAGTTTGAATCTGAGTATCAAATCACTTCCAGATTATCCGTCCATTTATACATAAACATGTAACTTTTGGTGCCTTGAAGGTACCTCATTATTTTCTTTGCTGTTTTCTAGTGGTCTATACCTGGATTACTTAGATATCGTCCTAACATTCCTATCACAAATGCAATGTCAGGCCTTGTGCAGACTTGAGCATACATTATGCATCTAATAGCTGAAGCATATGGAATGTTTTTCATTTGTTCCCTTTCCAAATCATTTTTCGACATTGGTTCAAATTGAACCTATCACCCTTCACAATGGGAGCTACAATTGGTGAACAATCTTTCATTCGAAATCTCTCTAAAACTTTGTTGATATAGGTTTCTTGAGACAAACCCAAAATTCCTCATAATCTGTCTCTATGAATCTTAATGCCAATGACATAAGATGTCTCACCCATATCCTTCATATCAAAATGTTTAGAGAGGAATTATTTCACCTCATGCAATACACCCTTATCATTGGTTGCAAGTAAAATGTCATCTGCGTATAAAATAAGAAAACAAATCGTACTCTCACTAACCTTCTGGTATATACATTGATCCATGGGATTTTCAACATCCAAATGAAGAAAATACTCCATAGAATTTTAAATACCATTGACAGGACGCTTGTTTTAAACCGTATATAGATTTTTTAAACTTACAGGCCAAGTGCTCACCATCATCAGAGGAGAATCATTTAGGTTGTTTCATATAAATCTCATCCTCTAAATCTCCATTGAGAAATGCTATTTTCACATCCATTTATTGTAACTCAATGTCAAATTGGGCTATTAATGTCAAAATAATATGTAGAGAATATTTTTTAGATATCGGATAGAATGTCTCTGTATAATCGATTCCCTCTTTTTAAGTGAATTCCATAGCAACAAGTCTCACCTTGTATCTCTCAATATTGTCTAACAAGTCTTTCTTAGTCTTAAAGACCCATTTACAGCCAATAGCTTTGGCACCACTAAGCAACTCAACAAGATCCCAGACTTCATTACTTTTTATGGAGTTCATCTATTCCTTCATAGTATTGTACCATAATTCGGACTCTTTGCAACTTATGGCCTGTGAAAATGATTCAAGATCATCTTCGACTCTAATATTGTGGTCAGGTTCTTGTAAGTACACTTCATAATCACTAGGAATTGTTGACCTTTTTATTCTAGTAGATCTTCTTAATATTGTACCATCATCTTCCTGAGAAGTTTGTGGTTCAACTGTTTGTTCAGGAGGTTCTGAAAATTCTCGAATTACCTGATCTACTTGAACATTGTCAGTAGCTTGTGGAATTTCAATGATTGGTCATTCAGCACCTGTTTTACTTGAGGGGTGTTGTGAACTATGACCAATCTGTCACTCAAGGTAGAAGGTTGAGATTCCAAATGATCATGATCAGGAACTTTGTTCCTGGTTTGACCGCTCCCACTTATCAAGTCATTCTCAAGAAACTTAGGATTTCTTGATTCCACAATCCTAGAGCTGTGAGATGGACAGTAAAATCTGTATCCCTTAGACCATTCGACATATCCAACGAAATACCCACTAATAGTCCTCGGGTCCAGCCTTTTCTCTTGTGGATTATAGATCCTCACTTCAGACGGGTATCCCCAAACGTGCATATGTCGCAAACTTGGTTTCCCAACTTTCAATAATTCAAATGGCATCTTTGAGAAAGCCTTAGTTGGAACTCGATTTAATATATACACAGCCGTCTTAAGTGCTTCAGTCCACAAGGATTTAGGAAGATTGGAGCTATTAAGCATGCTCCGCACCATGTCCAACAATGTTTTATTTCTTTTTTCTGCTACACCATTCTGGTATGGTGAACCAGAAATGGTATATTGGGCAACTATCCCATGCTCTTGAAGAAACTTAGCGAACGGACCAAGTGCTTGTCCATTCTTCGTAATATTCTCTACCCCTATCTGATCTCACGCTCTTAATCTGCTTCTCACATTGTTTCTCTACTTCAACCTTGAAGGTTTTAAAGGTATCCAATGCTTCGCTCTTATTATGAAGCAAGTAGAGATACATATATCGAGTGTAATCATCAATAAAGGTCATGAAATATTTTTTACCATGTGAGTCCTGTCTGGACTAAATATATCAATATGTATGATTTCTAATATGTTCGAACTCCTGATGGCACCTTTCTTGTACTTGTTGGTCTGCTTTCCCTTAATGTAGTCCACACATGTATCAAAATGAGTGAAATCTAGAGTACAAAGTACTCCATCATTCACTAATCTTTTTATTCTATCTATAGAGATATGTCCTAATCTCCAGTGCCACAGCATAGATGAGTCTTCATTAATATTACATCGTTTAGTGTCAGTATGAACATGCATCAAACTATAAGTGACAGTATTTTGTAAATTAATACGATAAAGACCATCAGACAAAATATCATTCCTAACACAGTCGGAATTATATAATAAACTAAATGACATATTTGAAAAATTAAAGGAATATCCTAAGGGTACAAGTCTAGAAATAGAAATCGAGTTTCGTGAAAAACTTGGAACATAAAAAATCCTATCCAATTTCAAAACAAAGCAATTAGTCAAAGTTAAAATGCATGTTCTTATAGCCTCCACATGTGAGCCTATCTTATTTCTGGATAAGATATTTTGCTAACTTCCCATTGGCTTCCTTAGGTTTTGCATACCCCGCAAGGACTTTGCAATATGGATTGTAGATCCGGAATCAATCCACCAGGTGTTAATATTTACATTAACTATATTAGATTCATAACAAACAAATGAGGTTGGATTACCTTTATCGTCAAGCTATTTCTTAAATTTGGCGCAATCTTTCTTCATGAGTCCCTTCTTTTTACAGAAGTAACACTTGGCCTCTTTTTTAATATCAGCTTAGGGTGGGATTTTACCTTTCCCCTTCTGATTGGCTTGAGTCTTTCCCTTCCCACGAGTTAAGTCGATAATACACTTTCACCTTGTTTCATTATTAGTCTCCCTTCTTCTTGTTGACCATTTATCCTTATGTGTGTTATGCGAGATCTTGAAAGGTCCGTACTATTGTGGGAGATTATTCAAGATGTAGTGCACAATGAAGGATTCAGACCTCGAGTTTCTTAAGTTGAGCCACTACATCTCTCATCTGCATGATGTGCTCGCGCACACCTTTCACACTGGTGAGCTTTAAGGATGAGAACTTCATTATAAGGGTGTTTGCTAATGCCTTGTCTGAAGTGACGAATTGATCATCACTGACTTTTATCAAGTCTTGGACATTATCATGCTGATCGACAGAACCACGTATACCATTATGAACATCATGTTAAGGCGATTAGATCGCTCTCATTTTTCATAAAGCGCGATGTCTGTTGCAGTGCTGGTATCAGTGATTTTAGGTAGTTCGTCTTTCCTAATAGCATAATCAATATCCATCCACCCTATATGGAAAAAAATTCTCTCATTCCATACTTTATAGTTATCACCCCTTAATTCGGGAATATCACAACGAATATTTGAGAAATTAGTAGGTTGTGAAACTGCATAATATTAAAAATGCTTATGTTAAATTTGAGGCTTTATTGAATAGATTGCGTGTTTTATCAATGTAAATAATGTTAAAATTGAATATAATGACATAAAAATTGCATGTGGGCTAAGTTTTCAATTCAAGCATATTCAATTTTCCTTCATGGTAGAATTATCAAATTATGTACTTAATTCATATTTAGGTATATTATGAAAATAATTTGATATTCTATCCTAAAATTTATAATATAACTATCAAATTATGTACTTATTCATAATTCATGTGGGCAAATTATGAAATAATTTGATATTTTATTCTAATTAATTATATAAATATAACAAAAATT
>CAIGRB010154204.1:38476-54345 GCA_903798255.1 Fraxinus quadrangulata | reverse complement strand
AAAAAAAAAAAAAAAAAAAAAAAAAAAAAAAAGAGGCCCAATAACTGATCAAATTCAAACAACTTATGAATTTTAAAAGGGCCAAACAACAATGGCAAACGGACCAATAACCCATTCCAAAAATATGCCCCACAATAGACCAATTAAATGCAATTTACTGACCGTGAGACAAATATGACAAATGATGGTCAAAATTTCAATTTACTATATTTGGTTTTTAGCAGGCCCAGGAAATCAGCATGATTAGTAAATGGGCCAATAAGCAATTACTTATAAAATTCTAAAAGGTCCACTAAATGATAGGAAAACATGTTGAATGGCATTTCTGACTGACTGCAAAAAATTTAATTCACGCATTTGAAAAAGAAAAAACACTTCAACAGTGTCATCTTCAACTCAAGCAGGGCTGAAATCAACCCGGTCATAACCCGCAAAAATTCAATCATTTCTCCATTAAATCTTAAGCCAATACCACACGGAGGCTAGAAAATCAATTTTATGGAGAGAGATGAATTTATTTTCAGAAAAATAAACTCGGTCAGAGAAGATAGAATTCTGCATATTCATGGCGAAACACCAATGCAGAGATAATATAATGCTCTGATACCAAATGTTAGAATAAAATCGATCATATACAATTATGTAGAAACAAATTGGATCGAAAAATCGAAATACCACAAGGATCGAATTTGTACCTCCGACCATTGATGTTGAAGAAGCTCTCCTTTTTCCAAGTAATAGAACTTCCAACTCTCAACACTATAATAGATTGTGTATTTTGTATTTTCGAGTGGTTAGGCTTGGAGACCAAATTCTCTATATATGATGCCAAAACTTTCATCAAGTTATGGCAATTGTTCCCAAGTTATGGCAACTGTTACCTTTCAATCAATGTAGACCCATGAATGCTATGTTGAAACTGAAAACTGAAACTATGAATATGGAATGTGGACCATTAATGTGAAATGTGAACTATTATCAGTTACAATGTGTACATAGATGTATACATAAGGGTTGACATAATGTGAGTGGGGTGGGGCCAATAACAACCCTTACTAGTTGTTATTCACATCAATCACTTCTCCTCAGTCACTATAACTTGCAATTACTAAAATGGAAAGTTTCACCAATTCTTAACCAATTAGTTTTACTCGGTAAAAGAGAATAAAGAAAGAAGGATTAATCTATGTGTACATACGTGTACACATAGGGGTTGACATAATGTGAGTGGAGTGGGGCCCATGCTAGTAAAAACTAATTGCAAGTTCTCTTTTACCAAGTAAAACTAATTGGTCAAGAATTGGTGAAACTTTCCATTTTAGTAATTGCAAGTTATAGTGACTGAGGAGAAGTGATTGATGTGAATAACAACTAGTAAGGGTTGTTATTGGAGTTGGTATGAACCCCCTTTTTGCACATTACTGCGTGTGAATATTGTTCACATATGTTTTTGGACGTAGAAAAATCTCCAGCTTCACAATAGGATTGATCATCAGCATATGTACTGTTCAAGACTAAATTTAAATAATTTTTTCCCCTTCGTGAACTTGGTTTTATGAATATCTTGTTCATATTTGTTTTTATCACGTAGAAAGTCTCCTGGTTCATAATATGATCGATCATCAGTGATACATGAGTAAATTTGGGCTGCAGATGTGAGCTAGACTTAAGCGTCACCACATCTCAAAGCTTTGCCCCCATCCCTCACCGGAACGCATTCACATCGGTAACAATATTATCTTACAATGTTTTACTAGAAAATCACAGGATAGATTTTTACTCAATTAATTTACTAATTAAACACCCGGTTCATGGCAGATATGTAGATGACAAACATAGAGAATCTCAAACAAATTAATGGAAGATTCATTAGGTTCATCGTTCCTTTAGCGAAAGATTCAGATCTTCTGTAATCTCCATTGCATCAAGTGGATCAATAAAAGACGTCTGTTGGCATTTCAGCATTCCTTCATTTTTCAGGACCTGTTCGAGAGTGGCAGTTAGTCTCCGGGAGTAAGTAACAACCGGCTCTATTGACTTTCACAATTCATGTAAAAAAAAAATTATTACATTAGATTTTGGATAATCCTTTCTGGCCAAGAATCCTTAATTAACTGCGACTTGTCAATAAAATATGTTGTTAACGTGGACTTAAGGTTGTCTCTAAGTCAATGTTTATCGTAATTGTTAACCCAAAAACTTGGGTTTTGTTTATTGGTAGTGTAGGTGAATGCACCTAATATATTTTCATTCAGTCATGTGTTCACTTGATTGCTATATCTAATATATATATATTTGGTTGTCACTGTTAAACACGTCAGTCCAAACCATAGAATTCTTTTTAAAATTCACAGATGAAAAGTGAGAGCGTGGTGATGGTGTGTGAGTGAATATGGGTTAGGATATATTAATTTCCAAAGCCGTGTTGATATCAAACATTTTGCAATAGCTCTTATATGCTCTTCATTTGCTTATTATTTTTATATATGAATGACACGAGATTTTACTTTTGGCATGCTCTTGCAAGACAGTGGAGTTCATTTGAGAACATTCGTTTGAATTTGACACTATTCGGTCATGAAATTCTTCTAAAAAAAGTAGTTCAAATCTTTATATGTAAAGACTCCCGAATATTCCATCAGTTATCAAGTCTTTCATCATCTTTGGGTGCCTAGGCATTCACCATGAACATTTCCTCGCTTAAACCTTGCACTTACAAAGCTATGCCATCCTAGGTGCTGCTAAAAGAACGGATGTTATCAACGTTATGAGTAATAAGTCGAATTTGAAAAATTTAGTGTTTCCAGTATTAAATAATATGAGAGTTTCATCCTAGACACACATCATACGCTGCATCAATTATGCATGCATTTTCTTTCCTTTTTCTCCTTTGGTCCCTTCATATTTAGTGCTCTTCATGCCATTTTCTCCTTTGGTCCCTTCATATTTAACTTTCTTTTTCCCCATTTCTCTTTTGGTCATTTCGTATTAGTTACTGCGTTCAGTTGAAACACACTAATGGAGATAAAATTCAGGCATGAGTAACTAAATAAGTTTGAGCAAATAACTATGTACTCGCGTTGCAAGAAGAAGAAAGCACAAGAGAATAGTAAATGGAACATCATGTGGAGATTGTATCTATTTTCTCATTGAACTTTTGACATGTACACGAGTTTTCAGGATGACATCACCTTTGTCTGCTTGATATCATATTGAACCGAGGTTCAGCAACAAGAGAGTGGTGACTTCGATAATTAGGTGGTTTTCAAACATTAATATACAGGATGATGGACTAATACATAAGATTCACGAAAACTGAAAATGGCAGCAATGTTGTGGGAAAGTGTGATCACTGGCTGTCACAAAATTAGTTTTAGCTTAATTTATCAATCAATTAAACTCGGATAATTACGGAGGATTTCTTGTTGAAACAAAAAGCAACTCTTGCAAGCAAAGAAACATATTTTTAAATAGGTTTCATAAATTCCTACCTTGTCCCCCGAAACTACATTTATTGTGCGTGTGATAAACCCACGTCGTAACTTTCAAATCTGGACTGGAGCGACTTGTTGAACCTGGAGATCTGTCTTTAAGACCAAGATACAAGAGAAATAGTCAAAAACCAACTCATACTAGAGAGATCTAATGACCCATCAGTTCAACCAATATCTCCACACTCGGGTGCTTTGATCATATTGATGACGGGGTTGAGTTTTAAAAAGAAGAGAGATAAAATATTAAGGTGATCCAACAAAAGATGGAAACAAAAATTATTTACAAAGTCCAAGTGGAAAACTTTGAGATAAAATAAAACATTATTAGTTCAGTTGCTTCAAAAACATCCAAATGGAGCATATCTAAATTTTCTTGATAAAATAAATGAAAATTGGGAAAACATGTGAACAAGAATTAAGAAACATATATATCTATTAGTCTTTTCTATTTACAGCAGAACTTGGAAACTATAATTAGCTAACCCTTAAGAACTCAGAAGCATGGAATTAGAATGAATATCAGTCAAATAACTCTTCAAAAAACACCTTTTCAAGTTGATCAATCTGAGAAGAACCTTCAAAAGGTAACAATAATGGAAACTGATTAATATCTTGCATGAAACCATCAAATTCTGAAAAATCACATAAGAAATCAGCGTCAGTAGTCGAGTTTCTCCATATCTCTTCTTCACCCTTAATTCTCTCTTTAAACCCTGAACCCTGAAATCCATTTTTCATAGCCAGTTCCATTTTCTCGGCCAAAATCCTTGGATCTTCTACATTTCTTGGACAACTTTTCTTGTTGCATGATCTGAGGTTTTCTGTGGGTTTTCCAGTGAGTCTTTGGACTAATTCTCTGAAGTTTGCAGCATCGGTCTTGATGATCTCTGGTGCAAATATGTGAATTATACGAATTTTTGGCTTGATTTTTGATATTTTTTGTGAATTCTTGTGCATTCCTAGTGCTGCTGATGGTGTTTTGTTTATAATACAGGTTTTTTTTTTAAGCATCGCCTCCATATTTTGCATCAAGCTTAAAAAAAACAGGAAATTAGAGAGAGAAGGAGAATAATTCTTAAAAATTAAAAGAGAGAAAATGGATTATATATAGGTGAAGAAAAGGCAAAAAAAATTAATCATATGACAGCAGAGAAAATTTTAAATAGAAAACAGGTCTAGAGAGGCAAGGATTAGATGAACCCCACTTTGACATACTGGAGAGAGGGAGTCGAGTATAAAACTCAATGGTCCCCAATTCCCCTTGTCATAGTCACATATATCATATATGAAGATAATGTCTTTATTAAAATGTTCGAGTGTCCTTTGATACGCAGAATTCAGGACACTATAGTGGATTGAATTTTAGTTTATTCTGAATCGAACTTATCGAACATGCCAATAGGGCCTTCAAGTTCTAACTAGAGATTAATGATTTTAAGGGGTGATATTGTAGTGGCCAACTTGTCCATTTAGAAAAAAAAATTACTTTCTAATTTTAATTCGATAAGTGTCCTCAAAGGTGGGTCGAGCCCAATCCTCGGGAAAGGTGATCTAGAGTGGGTGAGAGCCTCATTGCATCACAAGGTGCTAATCAACAAGTAGTTGCGTTACTCGAGAATGTAGTCCCATTCAGACAGTAAATCATATCCAAAACTAAACACGGGATAGAAACTTATTACAAATCATTAACGCGCATGATCTTTTAAAATATAGTGGCTTTTCATTACATTTCGTTTTGTGCGGATTGAAATTAGATTTTGATAAAAATTAATAAAATGTGTGGTTGAAAAGTTGTGAAATTAAAATTAATTATTGACTTTGACTTACATTAAAATCTGTATCAAACTGGAGCTCATATTCTCTTTGCTAGTAGATGGCTTAGAAATAATCCTAAGACTCCACGGGCAGCTGTCTTTGTTTGGAGTTTGCATATGAGGTTGCTTGCGTCTTTGTATATGACCAAAAGAAAAACCTTTCCATTAGTGCGCAGTATGAGATTGCACTCGATTTTAAAGTAGTAAATTGATGAGAAATATAGTTCAAAAATAAGGAAAAAAAATTAAATTTACGTATAATATTATTTTATTAAAAAATACGTGATCGAAAAGAAAAAAAAAATGTATTTTAAGAAAAAACAAGTCCATAAATAAATAATGTAAGGGGTACGTAAGAGAGATCCGTCCCTGCTAAAAAATAATAACCGTCGGATCCTCACGTGGATGTCAGAGATCTTCACGAAATCCCTCAGGCTCAGTCCAAAGCCCATTAGGCCCAACGGATCTTATCTCACGTCATCCTAAAATCCCACACAAGGGCCTCGTGTGCCGGGCCACATAAGCCCCACGAGTGATTTATTTAACTTTCTTATTAGTCAAAATTTTCTAATACAAATAACTCATTAAATTATTTAGTTTAAAAGCAAAGTTGTTAAAATTAGGTTGGACCAGCCGGTTGGATCAGAAAAAAACCGAAAGTCTATTCGAAATTCGATCCGAAGATCCCAAAATCTAGGTTCAATGGGACAATTGAACTGTGAAAAACTTAGTACGCACTGGGAAAAAATTTTCTACCTATTCCTATGATGAGAAAGTACATAACTGCCGCGAAATAGGATAAGTTACGCTTTTAATGATTTCTATATCTTGATTTGTCCAAGTGGAGTATAGCAGAATACTCTTTATGGAAATTACCTATATGTGTGAGAATGGACCGTTTCTAAGAGATTTATGTGAAGATAAATTCTCTAAAAACCACTCATGAACCGAAGGTGTCCAGTCAAAATGGACACAAACGTGAGAACCAATTGTGTTCGATGGATACTGTATGACTTCTATTGTCTAGGTGTACACGAACGGCTGACTGTTCAAAACATCCTGCTACTGATTGGCTAAGTACATCCGATAGATTTTATTAGGGAAAGTTCAAAGTCTTTAGCTACTTATCCCGATGTCTTCAATTTTTACTTCGAAGAACATATCAGATGTTGTTGTTTTAAAAAAAAAAAAAAAAAGGCCGTGATATTATTTTTTTGTTGGCTTATTTTTCGAGTAATTTTCTGGATGGACTGTTAACCGAACCTTGCTGTCTGTTCGTTTTTTTTGGAGACTGTCTGAACAGTGACGACTGTTCTGATAAGGTTTGAAGGTTATTCGAATGGTCACGAACAAGTCTATAAATAGCTTACCCCGCAGCCAGAAAAATTACACCATTTTCATTGCGTTTATTCTCTGCATTGAATCTTATCCTCCCTCTCTCGTTCTGATATTCATTTCGAAGTAAATACATTTTATTGAATTCGTTTGAACTCCTACAGATTGCTGTGCTGCTTCCGTAGGAGACGAAATTCGTTCTATCCTAAAAAACGATTGCTGGACGTATTTAGCACCTTTTGAAGGCAGCAAATTCGTTTTAAGGAAATATCGTGAATTCGATGGGTTCGAATTAACACTGCGATCTTGTTGATCCATCTGTTTACATTGTTCAAGATAATTCTATCAAATATTTAAATGAGACATTTTATATTGTAGAAACAACAAAGCCAACCACCCGTTTCCTAAATATATGAATCCCATATGCAAAAAGATGAATTGCAGTGGACCACGTAATCTATTGAAAGAACAAAAGCAAAGTCAAAAAGCTCATAGCAGTAGGCCAAGAATATTAAAGAAGGTAGACAAGATTTTACATGTGCACAATCTTGTTTAAAGAAAGACTGAATCCAAGCCCACTTATTCATTTTAATCTTATCTTTGAAGACGTGAAAATGTGTGAACTTTCATTTCCTGCAATGAAAAGGTATAAAATCTTAAAGAAAAAATGCCTAACAGTAAGAAATTTAACACAAATTCTAGAAAGAAACTACTTCACCACCAAAAACCAGACCTTGAAAAGCATCAAAATTTCAGATCTAAATTTCATATCCCGAATAAAGGAACCCAAAAAGAATTCTCTTATATAGATAAATCTCGGTCTCCAAATGCATTTTTTATATTCTAAGCTAAAAATAATTCACATTTCTCAGAATTCTAAGAACTAAACCCACTAACAAACACAAAAATCTCCAGCCGATTTACTCATTTCATACTAATCAAACAAATTAAGTTTCAGAATCCAAATCATAACACAACGCCTATTACATATGCATGCATGCATACATACATACATATATTATATATATTATGTTGTGATGAGCAGGGGCGGACCCAGCACTCGGAGAGCCACTGCGGCCACCCGTACTGGATCCGCCGGATCAATTTTTTTTTTTTGACAATGAATAAATATTTTAGATGTTATAACTGGTAATTTTTTTTAGTTTCAAATATTGCTTATAGCTCAATTGTTTAGAGTTCCTATATTCATAGAGGAAGTCTTGGTTTCGATTACCTTCCCACAACTTTTATTGTGAAAATTTTTTAATTCAATAATTTTTACCAAAATCAAATAGGATATAAACAGAGGAGAATCGAAACCTTGACCCCTCCTTAGGTAATTGAGAACTTCACCATTGTAGCATTCACTGAATTTGAAGTTTGTCTAACCAGAATAATATATATTACGTTTTAGCGGGTTTAATACAATTATAAAAATTTGATTACGTGCTTTTCCTTTGAATTATAAAAAACTTAGCCATAATATCATTTGGTGAATATTGCTATTTCTTACAACAAAATTATATATGTTCAATTTGAACAAAATAATTGTTATATTTAAATTTTAGACCTTATTTGATTCTTTTTTTTTTTCCTTTGAATTATACAAAACTTGGCCACAATATCATTTGGTGAATATTGCTATTTCTTACAACAAAATTATATATGTTCAATTTGAACAAAATAATTGTTATATTTAAATTTTAGACCTTATTTGATTCTTTTTTTTTAAAATACATTTTTCTTTCTTCTTTCAACCGCACATTTTTCAATAAAATAATATTACAATCAAATTCAAAAAAATTTCTTATTTTTAACTACATATTTTCCATCAAATCACTATTCCAAAATATACGTTTTGCAAACAAAAATAGACATCAAACGGGGCTCTTAATATTTTATTGTTGAGAACGGTTGATGATCTACGGCCGTTCGTGCTGACTCAAAATCCTGAGTCCGTAACTGGTGATGAGTAGGAGGATTACCTGAAAGGAACCTCCCTCCCTCTAAGAATACACTCTGAGTGTTGGACCATTGGTGTTGCAAGTTTTCACGGGGGAGAATCCGCCATATTTATAAGCATTTTCTTCAGAAAACATGGTGACTGGTGGGCCCATGGGAGCCACTTGCCTGCACTTGCAGTACAGTGCAGCCACTTGTCGTTTTGGACTCTGCAATTTTTGCAATTGGACAGTGTTTTGAGTCCACAAAGATATACCACTGGTTTACAACTTTGTTATTTCAGACAGTCAAAAAAACAGCTAACTTCGTTAGTTGTCTTTTCATGTTTTGATCCGCTAATTTGTTTCTTGTCTGTATGTCGACCATATAGTTTTTAAGTTATTTCGAATTTACAAAAAATTAATTTATTTTTTCGAATTTAAAATAAGTGACGGTAGAAGTTCCCTGAGGTGTACATTAATCCCCTTATGTATTAAGATGTTCCTTAAAATAAACAAAATCTCATGACCACCAAAATACTAAATAACTGGTGGGCTGTTCAAATGCTACGAGGTCGCTTTACCATTAAAAAACCACCTTCAAATTCTATCCTACTTAAAACCACTACGTTTTGCAACATATATCTTTCTGCATGACACGTGTTTGAATTCGACGAATGTGTGTATACGTGTCATTATTTCTGGCTCTTCGTAGGTATATATAATGTATAACACCTGCTTGCCGTTTATTCATTGAAATCTGTTTTTTTCTTACAGAAGAGTGAATTCTCAGGAAAACAAAGGGAAAGTAAAATGCAATCCATGAAGGAAACTGCAGCCAATGTTGCTGCCTCGGCCAAGTCTGGCATGGAGAAAACAAAGGCTGTTGTGCAAGAAAAGGTATTGTTGACTCATTTGGTTAACTCGTTAAATTAATGCCCCGTTGGCCCATAAAAATTATAATTCATTTTTTTCTCTTTTCTTATTAACCACACATTCTCCAATAAAATAATATTACACATAATTTCAAGAAAAAATTCTTTTCTTTTTAACCATACATTATTCAAAAAAACATTATTCCAACCATTAAGATTTCAAATAATAGGGGGCAAACGGGCGTTAAATAAGAGTTAATTAATTAGATGCCTTCTTCAATAACGATAGGATGTTTTGTTCAACCTATCGTATGGAAATGCATGTTTAATGCATTAGATTGAATAAGAGACACGATGTTACATTCAATTTACTATACCAGGCATTCGAGTGAACATTAGATTGAATACGAATTAGTCGACACTACATTTTTGTTCAATTCACTGTACCAAACATTTTGGCATGTTTAGTACTCTAATGCAGACTAAATTGTAGTTACTACTGTATTTGTTCTGCTTTTCATCGTGTTATAATCTTTACATTTTCTTTTGTAATCTGTTAGCAAAGTAATTCTTGTTCGCTAAGAATATCGTACACATCAAAGAATAAGATTTCTCTTTATTTAATAATGACTAGTTCTATCTATTTCACCTTTCCAATTATAAGGGTTTTGAAACTATATAACTTTGGTTATATTTGATATATCTTATTTGATGCAATTGAATAGATGGAGAGAATGACTGCAAACAATCCAACTGAGAAACAGATGGCGACGGAGAAGAAGGAAGAAAAAATCAACCAGGCGGAGAACCAGAAGCAGGAGGTTCGTGAGAAGAACGCCGCCTCGAGTCAGGAAGCAAATGCTGGTGCGACGCACTCCTATTCGACAACTGGAGAGACCGGACAGTCTACTGGAAGCCACCAAATGTCAGCGCTGCCAGGTCATGGCAGTGGGCAGCCCATGGGACAGGTGACTGAGGGCATCATTAAGTCTCATCCTATTGGGACTGCCACCGGAACTGGGAGGCCGACCATGTAGGCGCTGGCGCCAATAAAGGATATGGCACTGGTGGTGCTTATAGTGAAATGTGTCGAAACTTCTATGCTGTAACGGTCGCACAGATCAGGGCATCTTTGTTGTGTATTTTTCGAATTTAATAAAGTATAGCCGTATGCTTTGGAAACTTGACAGAACTCCCAAGAACTATGTTAAATTGAATACCTCGAGATTTTACTGCCTGCAAATGTACATAATAAATTATATAATATAATGCGTAGAAAAAAGATTGGATGAAAAAATTGATTGTGTTTTAAATTGACAAATGGTAGAGCGTGTGACATTATGTAATCCATAATATAAATCTTAATATAAGTTCAGCAAGATCCTACCTTAAGACTCGTGTTGGTACTCGGAAAAAAAAAAGTGTACACATCCTTGGTTCTCATAAATACATGCAGGAGAATAAGGGGAAGAAGGGCACGGATGAGCCACGAGCACGCTACTGTGATACAATAACGGTAACTGGACGGATACCATCAATCAATAACCAAAACAGTCAAGGCCAGAGACATCTGCAAACAAAAAGCTGAGGACCAGTGGTACAATTTTGAATCTACATTCAAGTTAAATTTTTTTACCCCAAATACAGGTGACAAACGATTTTCATTTAAGATTATTAAACTTGAAGTTAAAAATAACTTTTAAAGGTGTGCATTCAACATATGATATGAAAGGGAGGGAACGAGAGGAAGAGAGAACCTAAAAATAAAATCTGCAACCAATATGGATAAATAAACCCGAAGTCATATAATACAAGGAAAATTGCAATAGCTACCAGTCAGAAATGTAATAATCAGATGTCCAAGAATGCTACAATAACATCGTTACACCATAACTTGTATCCATGGCCGAAAATCCAGATTCAAACAACATGAGCTAGAACGACAGTAAGCTCTAAAGGGCACGCGAAATTACCCTCCTAATGCCCCAGGTTGCCGCAACTCAGCTTCCCCATGTGCGAAGTGGCACCTATCTCCAAAAGTGCAAGATCCTTTCGAATAATTCTCACAAATTTTGGTCTTGTAGTTGCTCCTTGGGGCAGGACCTCCGATTGGTTTTGCTGGGCCTCCGGGTGGTTTTGCAGGGCCACCGGCAAAGCCTATGCTACTAATCAGGTCTCTTACCATTGCACTTGCTTCCTTAATTTGTTCAAATGTACCCTCAAGTTCTATGTTCCTAAGATTTGGATCTGTCTCATGATCTCGAATGGCTAACTTGGCTCCTGTTTGCCTACAAATCTGCTTTGAGTTCGCTCCTCCCCTCCCTATGATAGCGCTGGCTAGGGAAGCATCCACGCTAATTTTGGCAGTGGCCGAGGCCCCAAAACTCCCAGCAGGCATGGGTGGATCCATTCTACCACCAAATCGGCCAGGGATAGGTCCAACTGCATGATGATCTTCCTGAGATGCTGCAATTGGCTTGCCGAGTTCCCACTCTCCATGAGCAAAGTGGCATTTGTCACCGAATTTGCAGCCCTCTGCAGTGTTAAATTTGTTGCAAATTTTAGTTTTAACAGCTGTTGAAGCAGACCCGTTTGATATAGGCGGAGGTCCTGTTGTCCTAGCCGGAGTAGGCACCAGGCTCATCATGTGGGCAACAGCATTATAGCCACCAGGAACATAGTGAAGGAAGTGGCAACTCTCACCAAATGGACAACCGGCAGTGCTACAAGAAGAATAAGAGAGAGATTGCAATTAGATTACAAATGTACCATTAGGAAAGAAAATAATATTTGAGAATATGACCTGCAGCCTTTTACTAGGCAAAAAGGAAACAGAATTTAAAAAAAAAATGTGCATATTTAAAAGGTGATATTAATATACGATCAAACGAACAAGAACCAACTTTGCATAGTTCAATGTGTAAAATTGTGAATACCACAAGCAATGGGCTGCCAGATACAAAGAGCCCTCTGGGTCCCAACTGATAAGAGAAGAAACTAGAGAGAGAGAGAGAAAAAAAAAAGGAATCAAGTGAATATAGCGTGAAAACAAAATATAGCTACCAATATTGGAGCAGCTTTCGATGAGGTCAATCAAGTTAATGGACAGAGCTTAGAATTTAATCATCTCTTGCTCTCTCTTTTTTATCATACAAGGGGATTCAATCAAAGTACAAAGGACTATCATTCAGTTAAATTACTTCAATGTCAAAGTGGTTTTTATCTTATAGATCAGATCAGTTTCTAAACAGTTTTGATGAATACATGCAAGATTTGGTTTACAATTAGATGGATGAGAAACCGAAAAAACCACAAAAAGAAGAATTGGGAAAAGAAAAAAAATTGAAGGGGGACAAAAATTTGTTTATCTAGGACCTAGAATGAATCAAAAACTGCACAATTATATTAGCTATATAAAATGCTCGAGCAAATCAACATTACTGGAGCATCGTTAAATTATACCTTCTACCCTAGGTTTCTTACCACTTATTTTCAAACAAGGTTATCCTCACTCCAAGTTTTACATCATTAGTTTATTTTAAATTCTTATTCATCATCTCTGTCCAAACTCCTTTAGTTTATGAAAAATTAGATTCTTACATTTGTTAGTTTGGTTTGAACATACTTCCTTCCAACACTAATTTTTCTTCTCCAAAGCTGTTCGTAAAGCACATTACATCTATCATTCCAACGTTAGTGCTCCTAAATAATAATAGAAATCCAACTTGAAATCTAGCAAAAAGCAGTACAAGGGTCACATTAGCAACTGAGTTTAAAAAGGCTAAAGTGGGAACCGAGGTGTTTTGCCTCTGTTAAGCGATGTATCTGAATAAAAACCAATAAAATAATAAAAACTAGAAAAAAGAATTATACTCTAGCAATCCGTAAACTATCTAAATAATCCACAATATAATGTGTCAAGAAAATTTAAATTCTAATTCGCAACTAGAAACATAAAATGGACCAATAAAGTAGCAAGTAATAAGTTCACATAGTAGGAATCACATAACAAGACCACTAACCCACAAGCAGAACTAAAGTTCAAGCAAATGAAACAAGTTATAGCTATTACAAAAAAAAAAAGGACCTTTAAGAAAAAAGAAAGCTCTAGAAGAAAATGAAAACCTAGAGATGAACAAGAAGAAAAGTTGCAAAAAGGTTGCCGCTTGACTTTAGAGTTTATCACACTTTAGTTGTAGGACTAGTTCACTTTTTCTCTTCCCAAATCACCAATTTTATATTTCTAAATTTAAAGGTTGGTCGTGCTAAAAGGCTCAAAAACCATTGAATTATTTCGGGCTAAAAAATCAGTCTAATAAGTCAAGGTTGCACAAGAAAGTCTGGAGAAGAAAAAACTTGGGAGCACAGCCTAGGTAGACACACTAACTTGCCTGAGACTTGTGCCTTGACGCATGAGCCTCAGTAACTCAAGGCATAAGCCTTGATGAGTGTCCATTGATGCATAATCTTAGAGGTTCTTTACAGACACCACACAGAGCATGGATCAAGTCGTAAGCTGAGGGCACTTAATGAAGGCCACAGACAAGGTGCGGCTCAAGGCATAAGCTTGGACGCTTTTTACTACAGTCATTGGTATAATTAGGAAAGCACAAGTTATTACAACAACAGGTACTGCAAGGCTGAAAGAACAACCTCAATTAAGTTATACTGACTTCTCATGTAATACTGATATCAGTGTTTAGTAACTTCAAACTGCAAAGCTATCATTTGCATTTCAACCAAGCAAGATTGCTAAACAGAATTTCCATGGTCAATATTAAGATAAACATTTCATGCTAGAAAATAAACTTGTAATGGGACACATTGCAATGTCCCTGTTTATGTAATATTAATAAGGCAGTTAATATAGTGATAATTTTGGTATACTATAGGACTTAAAAACATCTTATTGATATGGATAAGTAGTACCTGAATTCATTTAATATCAAAAGGGGCTAGCTTGGCACTATAGTGTTTAACTGCTCATAAGGCAGAGGGCTAGAAGGCTGTTGAAATTTCATAGATCATGCGAAATTACAAAGCCCACGCTGCCTAAAAACGATTGACAATTCCATAGATCATGTGAAGTTCACACTTCGAAATTAAAATCATATAGCATGTTTCCTCGTGACAATAGTGGAACATTATTATAATTCTGAATACCAACAACTGCTGAAAAGTTAAATTTCAATTTTTCATATTAGGTAGGTAAGATTTGAACCTGAAAAACTTCGTGCATGGCTTTGATTTGCTTCCTATACCACTTGACAAGGAGTCCATTTCTGTTGCAAAACATTAATTACTTTTTCCCAGTTAGATTTCCTTCGACTCTTACCATTAATGCCATACATAATAGATACCGTCTTGAAAGCCACGTATAATAAAAAAAATTAATATCACAAACCTTGCTAAATGCACTCAAAAAAATTATGCTAATATCCTAATCTGCACACGTGTTGAGATATATTTGACCGCAAGTAGCATTAAAAATGAAGTTATTGAAGGTAAATTTCCAATTTCCAAAAAATTATATTATTCTTTTTGGAAGCTCGCTTTCTCTTGATTTTATTAGTGTCCAAAAAAAGTAACGAACTTTAGCAAGACTTTATTCTCTACACTTATCCAAAATATCTAATAAAATAGACAAAAGATGATTACTTTTCCCAAGTCCTTTAGAAATAAAATCCCACAAAAAAAGAATTCCACACCAATATATCGAGTCAGATAATCCAGGAAAATAACTGGAAAATACAGTAAGAAAATCAGAAATTATACATATGATCAAAAAGTCCTAGTAAAGTATGCATTCGAGAAAAAAATATGAAACACTTTAAGTAAATTTTAAAAGTAAAAGTAAAACTATAAGCAAACCTGGCTTAGGTTTCTTGAAACCACCATTGGCATTAAAAGTTGCTTCACCTCTGCTTCTTTTGCGAGTGTCCATATCTTTCGGTACACAGATCGACTTCCAACCACCAAACTTTCAAAAGCAAAAGAAATTTCGAATTTATCACGAAATAGCGGAAAATACAAAAACCTCTAAAACTATGAAAAAAGTTGAAACTTCAGCTAAAGAAAACTAATAAAAAAAATAATAATAATAATTGTACAGGCCAAAAACCCTACCCCAACTCTCGTTCCAGTTCTAGGGTTTTCGTGAAGAGAGTAAATGGATTTAATAAATCCGAGAATGTTTTAGGGTGAAGGGAATCCAATGTGCACCCCCATTCATTTTGATTTTATTTCTCCGGAACCACTGGTTTCAAAATAACACCTAATTTCATATAACATTCATTCATGAACATCCAATTTCTTTACACCTTTTCAATTAATTTTAAAAGGGATAAAACAGTAATTTTGTATTATATATATAAAATAATTTTTCTAAAAACAAAAATAAATTTTTTTTTT
>CAIGRB010154204.1:0-38368 GCA_903798255.1 Fraxinus quadrangulata | reverse complement strand
TTTTTTTTAAATAAGTTTTTTAAAATTTATTTTTTTATATATAATGCAAAGTTACCGTTTTACCACTTTTAAAATTAATAAAAATTGTGAAAAGAAATTAGGTGACCATGATGAAACTTTATATGAAATTGGATGATCTGGTAAAATAAAATCAAATTGGATCGTCATTATGACATTAAGTATAAAGTTGGATGGTCATGGTGAAACAAAATCAAATTGGGTGGTCGTGATGACACAAGTTATAAAGTTGGGTGGCCATTGGTGAATTTAACCCTTTTAAGGGGCATACGAACTTGGAAATAATTAACTAAATTTAGCCCATGTTTGACACAAATTCTTTCAAAATATATTATTTCATAACTCATTTTCAACCACACATTCTTCAATAAAATAATATTTTTCATCACATCAATAATTTTTCCTTACTTTTCTACCACATATTTCTCATTATATCACTATTTAAAATACATTTTTTCTTAATAATATTTATCAAACACGTCATTAGTTATAAATTTTTTGAGTTCCTCTTGCTAATTTCAATGAAAGAAAAAGTAAAAATTACACTGTCATAACTGTTTAAAAATTATTATTCAAAAAAAGGGTGTAAGATTTGGTTATCCAAAAATCTAGTGATAATCCCACATTTAAATATTAATAGATAATATTATAAATTAATTTATATATCGACCCCTAATCCACCCACTCCATCTAAATCCTGATCATCTCTACACTATCCCTCACTATGGACCATCATCGTTGTGCACAATCGACGAAATCCAGTGGAATCGATGGGGCATTACTACGCGGAGCGTTGATCTACCCACGATAATCTGAGTACACAAGTGAGAGACGACTTCACAAATTTCAAGGATTAAAGATTTTCGTTAGTGACATCTAATGATTTGTAATGTCAATTTGTATGAATATAAACTGGAAGCTTGAATTTTACTTTTTCATATGTCGAATTGAGCGGTGATCGCTATTTGGACAACTTCTTCACAACCATTATATTCTTTTTTTTAATTCCCACTTATGTTTCAAGATTCTTTTAATAAATTATTCTCAGTATTCTTTTTTTCTTAATCAAGTATTTTGATTTTTTTTTAGTTTTGTTTAGTTTATTGACCTTTGCCCTCCTTTCTCAATTGCTCTCCCTTCAAATCAATTCACAGGTTTCAGCTATAGATGGATTTATGGATGTAAGATTTTTTTTCATTTCCAACCGATTGAGTTTCTATGATCAAATCTCTTGAATATGTGACTTGTCAAAGTACACGAGTCACATGTCAACATGCATGGTCATAAATCACATATTCAAGAAATTTTGGTCACATGCCATTGGATTAGATCACAAGTCATATATCTAAGAGATCTATTTACCTACCATTGGATCAAGTCATGATCACATGTACCATGGCACATATCAAAGTGCATATGTCACAAGTTACAAATTCAAAAGATTTGGTTACAGGCAATTGGCCCAGGTCATATATTACAAATCCAAAAGATTTGGTCAAATGCCATTGGATCAGGTCACGTGTCATATGTCAAAGTGCATAGGTCACATGCCACAAATTCAATTAACCAGATTTAACGAAGAAAATTGAAGTTATTTGCTTCGGTAAGTACTCTGCAAATTACACCACCATGAGCTTTTTTTTCAATTTAAAAATATCATTTTAAATTATACCGCATTGCTGAGTCGCGAATGAAGAAGATAATCAGTCGTCGACGATACTCAGTCAATGTTCTCTGTGGCCACTATGTTTCTCCCTATATCTCTACTATCTAAGCTAGTGATGATCATTCGTCACTGAGCGGTAATCAGTTCGCCTCTAAGAAAGTCGTCAATTGGTGAGTGCCGATGACTGTAAGAGGGGATGGCGACGAGCATGTGTGTGAGGGTAGGGTGGGGTGGAGTGGAGTGGGGACGGTTGGTTGGTTGGGTGGGTGGGGGTAAATTAATTTAATTTAGTAATATTATTTTTTAAAATTAAAACAGAATTAATACCTGACTTTTGTATTTTTAAATTTAATGTTTGGAAATTGATTTTGTGCATACTTAATTATAATTTTTTTTCTCAAGAAAAAATTGTATATACAATATTTAATTTGTATTTTGAATGAAATTGAGACCACTATGTATATACATCATTGTTGTATATCCATCTCACTTTATATAGATGTTCGAATAAATCCCGCAAGTATACGAGTTCGTTGTGCAAGTAATANCATCATAATTCATTCATAATAGTTTCATATTTTCAATTTTTTTACGTGTTTTGATAATTCCAACAGATTAGCTACCATTTTTTTGAATTCAAGAAAAAATCTCAGTAGAAAACTCAAATTTTTGTTTTGATAATCCTAGCAAAAAATAGTCATCGATGTTTTCAATTCAAGAAAATCAAGAAAAGATAAGATAATTTCAATAGAAAGCTCAAATAATTCATAATAAAATTCCTTACTGATACTACTTAAATTCAAAAGGCACATTATCTAATAATTCAAACACAAATCAAGAATCATTCACACACTAAATTTATCACCCACAATAAAAGGTAATCATTACTTTTTCAAATTCTTCTTCATATATTGCTTTGTTATATTTATTTGTTCCGATGACATTTCTTCCTTTGTTATTTTGACTTTAGTTGAGGCGGATATTTTATGAATATTAAGGTTGCAAAAAAGTTGCAAAAGAATTGAATGAAAATAAATATTTGTAAATTAATCAATTATATATATGCCATCTTTTTTTAATGGATGATTACTTGATGGTCAATACCTGCGATGAGACGTACTCTCCTTTTTACTAGTCGAGTCAATGAGTGTGAGCTAATCATTTGTCACCTCTTTTTTGCAGCCGTAATTTCGTTTTGCGTTTTTTACTTTAATAATATGGATCGTTTTATTTTGCAATACCCAGAAGCTTGCTGCTGCTTTATCCAAATGCGTTTGCAGATTTTGGGCCTCTTTGATCACTGCAATAGCCATGAAGCTCGACTAAATTTGGTTGGTTAATCTAGCCGCTACGTAATTGTCACCTTAGCACTCGAAATGCAATAGATTAGGACTAATGAACTATATATATAGACACACGCATATACATACATGGCTCCAAAACAATTTTAGATTGTCATTTGTCATTCAAATTTGGGATAATTGCAATCATGATCCTAAATCTTTGAATATTTTATTTCAATTTTTCGTTTGGTGCACTTGTGGTCCCAAACCTTTCAAGTTCAATTTTTTCTTTTAGTTGACCAAAAAATTAAGTTTGACTACATTTTTAACAATTTCAAAGAAGACAAAATAGTAACTTAAAATTTTTTCAAATAAAATAAATCAAAAATTAAATTAAGAGAGAGAGAGAAAGAACAGAACAAAACACCGCCTGCACCGTTGACCACCACCCACCCACCGACTGTCGCCAACTTGCATATTAAAACCAATACCCGCATCTTGAAAATCATAGCGAGGTACATGGAGTTCTTGAAAACATTTTTGAGAAAAAGGATTTGAAGTTGAGTGGGATGAAGATCAAAACTCGTACTTTTCTAGTTGCAAACAAGAGTCGAACAAAAAGTACACGAGGCCTCGTTAACAAAAGTCATTTTGCAATTTGTCCTAGATTAACCACCCAAATTTAGTCGAGCTTCATGGCTATTGCAGTGATTAAAGAGGCCTAAAATTTGCAAACGCATTTGGATAAAGAAGTAGAATAAAACGACCCAGATTAAAGTAAAAAACTCAAAAACAAAATTACGGCAGCAAAAAAGAGGTAACAAATGATTAGCTCACAACCATTGACTCGACTAGTAAAAAGGAGAGAACATCTCATTGCAGATATTAACTGTAAGTAATCATCCATTAAAAAAAGATGGCATATCAGACTATAAAATGCATCGTATTATATATAGGGAAAATTGCAGTGGAAGTTCCAAACCTTTTATTTTGCTGCAGATTATATCATAACCTTTCATTTTAGCGGTTGCAGTCCCAAATCTTTATCTTTAATTGCAGACGTGGTCCAAATTATTGATTTCATCCACAATACCGTTAGTCAACACTGAAATTGTAATTTTAACCCAAATGAACAAATTAAATGAGAGGCAAAATAGTATATTTACGATTTCCATAACAAAACAATTTAAAAAATTAAATCAAAAATCAAAAGAAAAAAAATCAAAGTTATTGTTCCCTCAACACTTGAACCCTAATTAAATCAAAATCCCACCCCGTCATCATCGCCACGGCCATTGCATACCACTGCCATTGCCAAAAATCGCACACATTTATCGTCAAAAACTGATGGGCATTTTCGCATACATTTATCCGTGGTCTATTCATTTTCAATTTGATCGATCCGAGGTTATGGAAATATACATTTGAGGGACCCAATGCTGGTCCAAGTGGTGCTTGGGATACGGGTGCTTTGATTATTTTATTTTTTTTAAAAAAAATTGTTTTATTATGAAAATTGTAAATATACTATTTTTCACCTTATTTAATTTGTCAGTTCGGGTCAAAATTATTTTCAGTGTTGTCTAATGGCATTATAGTGATTTGAACCACGTTGCAATTAAATATAGAAGGGTATAATCTGCAATAAAATGAAAAGTATGGAATCTACAATGTAATTTTCCCCAGAGAGAGAGATTTCTTTCCCTTTGAATACTAGCTATTTCTTGTGCCTGCATAATCAAATATGCTGCCCTCTGTTTCATCCCACAAAAAAATTATGCAACACAGACTGGTTACAAGAAAACCTACACTAAAACTCTATCGACTTGCTTGTACATAGTATTGGACAGTATTGCACCGCACAAGGAACAAAATTTTAACTTGTTCAATCTTTTTTAATCCTATATATCTAGTACTGTCTAGTCGAGATACTGTGTTTCCCCCTCTCAGACATGAGCTTGGATCCGCCTTCAAAACCACGAAATCCTATGTATAGGCCATTGATCAGTACCCAATTAAATCTCTCCTGTGCAACCATTCCCCGAGAGCACGTAATGACTCCTGTGCATCTGTCAGAAATTCTTTCATCCCTCGGGAGTCCTCCCGCAATGAGATAGGCCACCATAATTTATGGCTGCTCCCAACCTCAAACCCTAAAGTCGATTCATGTTTTAATATCCGCTGTCACCCAATGTCAGTAAATTCAGGTAAGGTTGACCAATCATCTAGTCCGGATATTAGATTAGGTCCAAAGTCGAATGGAACCATCCCTAAACTGTCCAGGGTTGGAACCACATCACCATCCATGTCAAACACACAATCATTGTCAAAAGAAGGTGTCTCGGCTCCTGGAATGTAGGAGGACACTCCATCAAGCATCACATCTAAGTCAGCGAGCGGCTTCGCCATTGGTTCCAATACCGTACCAGCAGTTATCTGGTGCACATCAGTAGCATCTACAGCAATTTTTCTCAGTTTTGATTTAGTTGGCTTAGTTGAATCAGAAACGGGGTGTTTGTGTTTCCCTAAATACCGTGATTTCATTTGAGCAGAAGATCTGTCATCACCTGTGGGAAAAGCCACTAATCCCCACCCTACAGAACTTTCAACACGAGTTCCCCACACAGCACTGAGAATAAAGAGAGAAGGATTTTGTCAGGACTGGTATTCCGATAACATGGCAATTGACAAGTTAACCATAATATCCAACCAAAATTCCGCAACTAATTAAAGAAAAACATAGACTTCATATCATCCATTCTCAACAATAATCATTCCTCATTTCCAGGAATTTTGTTGAAATTGATTCCCATCCAAAACGAAGACAAGGTACAAGATATGTCAAGCCTTCAATAACTAATGGCAGGTTTAGTAGGAAGGATTGAATAATTAAGTTGAAATCTTGTTAGACCATATTAGATTTTAGCTTCATTTTTCTTCTTAATATTGTTGAGTGTCATCCAATCCACCTCATCAAAAATGCCATAAATGCATATTGACAGTAGGCCAATGAAGTCCAATCCACCTCACTAAGACAATAGGCCATTAAGCCCCTGTTGGACAACCACTATTTAAAAACTCTTTTTTCTACATACTCATTTTCAACCACACATTCACACATTAAAATATTTTGAACATAAATCCAAAGCTTTTCTCTACTTTTAACCACATATTCTCCTAAAAATCACTATTCAAAACATTGTTTTGGCCAAATAATGGCCATTGAACAGGGTCTAAAAGAATGCACAATTAGCCAGATATTTACTCCAGCATATGAAAAAGAGGTCATACCTGAATCTGTTTTCAACCATATGATGGGAAGATTTAAAATGATGATCTTCGCCAGCATACCCCTTAAAAGATGGGGAAGGGTCAGGGCCATTTATAGAAAGTCTTATGACAGAGGGCAGGGGCATTGCCTTGTCCCTTTCACCTTGAAGTTCAAGGGTAACATCCAACTGCTCATTTACCACCAATGGTTCCTCCTCCTGGTTAACAATGGAGGCTCCATCAGCATTTTGCGTACTGTAGTCACCTTTAAGAGCAGCTGCTACTAACTTGCCGCACTGATGCAAATTAGTCAACCTCATCTTTTCCGATGGTTTCCTCAACGATTTGTGAGATAAATGCTCAGCTGTAGAAGCTAACAATTGGCCAGAAGAATAGAATACATTCTGGGAAAACAATGTGCTTAGTTTGTGGCTATGGCTGGATGAAACCCTCCAGGTAGAAGAGAGCAAGGCAAAAAAATGCTTTTGAACTAGTGATTCGTGATCAGGAATTTCAGAAGCAAGGCCAAGCAACATCCCAATGTTGTCCTAACAAGAACAAAACAATGCGTACATAAATCAAAAAATAATCTAGTAAATACAAAAAATACAGACATGCAAAAAATATATGGTAAAAACATCCGAGACTAGAGAAAGACCAGCAGCTAATGTGTAAATGCACAGATATAGCACATCTATTAAATTTTTTTCTACATGCAAGCATTAGTATGTTTGCTGAGACTTGGGTCTATAATGTAATAGTCTACTCTCCATCTTCTATAGGAAAATAGACTGCATCAAAATGATTTTTACAGAAAATGCTCCTAAAAGTGCTTATGCTAAAAGAGATGGACTTCGACGAGTAGAAGCACAATTGGACCACACAAAAGAATACATGCTACAAAAATTGTAGTAAACGAACGACAGTTCTAGCTCCTCATTTCGGAATTGAAGACTAATAAAGTACTAAAACTTCAGATTTAAGATCCATAGTGATGTCTAATAAGATGGCCAGTACTTTACATACTGTGGTCAAACAAAGACTGCAAGTCAACCATGAGAAGTTGAAAATCATAATTTTGATATGTTCTACAGCAAATATGTATCATGATGTCTAAGACACACTGTATTTCCATTGCTCGTTTCTTTTCTTTTTTTATAATTTTGTTTGTTTTCGTCTTCAGTAGTAGGAGGAAAAATTTGTTTCTAGCCAACATACCTCAGTTACTTTAAGAGGGGCCTTCCCAGAGCCAGTATTGCCGGCTTTGTCATTATATGGAGCATAAGTGCCAGACAAAATGGATTTTTGAATGAGTTCCCTAAACCTCTCACAACAGTGGACTGGATGACGAAATCTTCCCCTGTAAGACCCACCAGCAGTCATTCCATACAAGATTTCACTTGCTAAGCTCCAATTTGGGCCATACTCATGAACAACGGCACACAATGTAGCATCTTCCTGTGACGACCAAGAGTCAGGTGAAGGGAAACAATCTTTAAACCAAATGTTCCCTTTCTTTTTTAACTTATCTGGTTTTATTGTGAAAACCCGTTTCTGAGGCATGACAGAAATTGAAAGTTTCCCTCCAATATTGCTCTTGCTTGTTTGCTTGGATTCAACATCACCACCTTTTTCATATAGCTGCAAGTCTTTAGGTCCATTCTGCTGCTTGCCGGGAAATTTGGAATGGATAATAGGGGATACATCAGGAGCCTTCTTCAATTTTTTGGACTTTCTTGTACTCTTCTGTTCATCGTCATCTGATGCCGGTTTACGTTTCTTCTCCCCAGCCGAGCATGGGAAAACTGCATCTGAGGAGGAGTTTGTCTCATCATCAATGATTTCATCATCTATGGATATTGGTTCTACAGATGACTTTTCTTTTACAACATTTGTTTTAGAAGCTAGAGCTCCTTTCTTTAAAGATTTGAACTTGGCTTTTTTAGCTTTCTTCTTTGACTTGGGTTTTGGAATCACAGACACATCATTCCTGTTTTACAAAAGGAAGTTATAATCTAGTACAATAGGAAAAAATACTCAAATCATAATTTATATATTCAAACGCCATATATCTGCATTCAATAAGAGCTCTACAACCCGTCTTATTACAAAAATAATCAAGTATGTCGCATCCTATTCTAGTATCACTAAGAGCAACTATTGCTGCCCTGGCAAACAAGTTCAATATTTCTATAAACAAGTTCATGAGCCTCAGGCATTTTATTCCTATTATAATCCTACTATTCAGGCCAAAGTAGCAGTGTCAGGATGCAATTATCTATGTTGCTGTATTAATACCATGCAACAATGATTTCCAACAGCCACAAAAATAACTGGCATTGAAACCAATTGTAGCGCTTAAAAGCAAGAGAGAAATATTTTACAATCAGACAATCAAGTTAAGATGTCCAAAGAGTATAATGAGTAATGTTGTCATTGGATAAACAAATTTCAAAGTTTAATGTCTTGGTATTCCAAGCAGAAAGTAAAAAAAGTGATTTTAAGAAACATTTATAGATGGCATTGATGTAGAACTTTAGAAGAGAGGGGATAGAGAGAGAATTTAAGAGGAAAAATTATTTAGAAACGGAGTCCAAGAAGACAAGAATTGAGGGCAAGAGGAAATCAATTTTTATTCATATATTCAAGGGTTGTGAATTATAATTATTAAGCCCTCCATATATAGAGAAAATAAACAAAAGAAACTAAAATCAAACGAACTTCTAACAAACTAGAATCTTATAAAAATATTATAACTAATCTAATCTTAAAAAATATAATTTAAATCAAACTCTACTTTCAAATCTAACTGAAATCTATCTCTATCTTTAGTCTTTTCTTTATCTCCATCAGCAGCACTAAATGGCAGCAACTGTACAGGATAACTATAGATAAAAATGGCAAGCTTTAATATTATACTCTCACTACTTTAAATTGTTGGGCCTCAAATCTTAATTGAACCACCATATATTGCTGGTCTAAAACAACTGGATTTACATGATTATTTTGAGACGTCAGGGTAAAATCCTACATAAATCAATATTCAATACGCTCTTTTAATTAGAGCCACTAGAAGGTGGGCACGGTATATTAAACATAAGAAAGAAGCTATTTCATAGTAGAACCAAGGGATGAACCAGATATGTCCTTGAACAACTCAATAACCAACATAATTAAAGCTTTTTATGACGCTCACTGACCTCAAAGAATCAGAATTTCCACATTCCAATGCATCATTCTCTTGGGCTTCACATTCTAGCTCTTCCTTCAACTATCAAACATAATCAGAATGAAATCATATCAGCAAAAATATTTAGTTAGACATACAGAGGTGAAGACACATTCTCTTTTATGCTTTTTGGCCAATAGGAACCAAGCTACAAAGTTTAAAGAAAATGGGCGTGGGCACGGTTTCATTTCTTCCCTTTTAATTAGAATAAAAATAAAGCTAGTTTCACAGACCTGATGTTGAGCCAGCGCCTCAATTTGTTGCCTGTATACCTCAGTTGCAAAATCAGCATCCCATCCTGAAGCAGGAAATTCTTACAATTAACATAATGCCTCAAAGCATATTCATTTCTTCCGATATGTAAACAAATTATATGACATACACTGGGCAAGCCCAATTATAATAATTATGCAAATACCATCCAAGTTTCAAACTCCACAACAAAGATGTTAAACATTAAAACAGGAATATATATAATGTCAATGACAGTTAATAACCAAAAGGTAAAAATTTACTTGCTTCGGATAGCATTAAATACAGTAAAACAAGATGACTTTTTAGAAGAGCTAAAACCCAATACACTTAAGAAGAAATTAAAGAAAGATAATACATACTTTCGTACACAAAAGGTTCTTCATCATCATCAATCTCCGCTTCCATATCCTCTTTTAACTTCTCAATGTGATCCAGCTCCCATTCTGTTTCCTGAAAATGAATGTTTGATTCCACAGCAGCCTTGTTTATAATGGGGTCCCATAACTCGAGAAAACGCATGGCATATCGATCAATGGGACGCAGTTGATTCTCGAGGGACGTAATTGCTTGTCCTGCAGCAGCTGCAGCTGCAGCCATCTGTTTGACATCTGCCAACATATCAATATCATCTTCTTTACCAGCAAGTGTGAGTGTCCTTTCCTCAATAGCATCACTTCCATTTATAGCTGCAGCACCTTCATTAAATGTAGCGTTCAAGAAACCATCTTCAGCAGGTTCCCCAGGCTTCATATTGTCTTCATTAACCAGCTCATCGTCTTCCAACTTCGTAATGGCTTCCTCCTCAGTGAACTCTTGATTGTCAACGGCCTCCTCTTGTTCAACTCTCTTCAATGCCATGTAATCAGCCTCATCTTCAGCATTTTTCAATGCAGCCTCCAAATCCACACAAGATAGAGTAATGTCACCACCATCGTGGGAAACTTCCTCTTTTTGCATATTCTTAGTAGGAATTTTCCTGTGGCCTGAAAACAATTCAATGGGATCCAGTTTTTTGAAAAACTCGGTGTTGTAGCTTCCACTCTGTATAACCAAATCATCAAGAGCACGCTTTTGATTCGCTTTTTTTAAGATATTTTCTTCAATGGTACTCTCGCTGATCAACCGATAGATGTGAACTTCACGAGTTTGCCCTATCCTATGGCACCGATCTTGTGCCTGTTGATCCATGGCTGGATTCCAGTCGCTATCATAGAAAATGACTGTATCTGCACCAACTAGGTTAATGCCAACACCTCCACTGCGTGTCGACAAAATGAAAAGAAATATTTTAGGGTTTGTATTAAACCGCTGCATTAATGTTTGCCTTTCTTCTGGCGGAGTGGAACCATCTAGACGCATGTAAGTGTAACCATACAAATTTATGAAGGCCTCCAAAATATCAAGCATCTTTGTCATTTGGGTAAATATAAGTGCTCGATGACCTTCATATTTCAAACGTCTAAGAAGAACCGAAAGCTCCTGCAACTTACCACAGTCAAACTGAATAAGTCTCCTATCAGGAAAATAGACTTGCCTTCTCACAATAGCAGGGCGAACAGGGAATAGAAGAGGAGACAAAACTTCAGTGAATCTGTCCTTGTACGTTTCGTGAATAAACACATTTGTTCCGCCATTGCTGCACCAATAAACAGGGGGCGGGGCACGTGCAGCAGGTATTGCAAACATGAAACTTGCAACTTGATCAACCATTTTTTCAAATCTTTCTACTGGTGACAGCACAATGTCAGCAAGCTTAGAGGAGTGCGTGTAAGACAGAGGATTACATTTCCAATGATGAACATTATTGACAGGATGCTTCACCGTGACAAGCTCTCTTAGACTGGTTGAATACATGGGTTTTCTCTTGCACCTCAAAGAATTCCACCATGCAACAGATGCTGCCCATTCCTTGGCTTCTCTTAATCTTTCATCAAAAAGTGCCTTTTGGATCTCTTCAAAAATGTTGGTCATGTGGGGTTTTTTCTTATTCTTGAAACCAGACCATTGTTCTCCCAAATTTATTAAATCGGCGCGATGCTCAATTAAGCTTGATGGGGTAGCAATAGCTTGAATTTCTTCACTCTCCCAAGATGTCATGCAGAAATCTAAGTGAGTAAAGACAAACCCCAAACCGCTAAGGTCAACAGTTGAAAATGGACCACGCATGAGTATTGAGCAAACAGCAGAACTCAGTTGCACGTTAATGCCACTCATATCAAAAGAACTAACAATTGGACGGCCTTCAAATAAATCAGGATGATTGCAGACTTTACGAAGTTGCATGATAACACTGATCATTCCAAAAAAATTTGAACTCGCTAGAGTAGCTTGTGTCTCAGAGCTAGCAATGAAGTCTTCGTACAAGTTACGCTGTCTCTTTGAGAGTCTACAGTAGATGACATGTTCATGTTTCATAGGAAGCTGCTTCTCAACGTCCCTTTTCAATCGACGGAGTAAAAAAGGGCGGAGGACATTATGCAACCTGTCGACTACTTCTTTGTTTACCTTTTCTTGTCCCTCAACCATCCCAGATATAGGATTACTGAACCAATCCTTAAATTCTTGGTGAGACTGGAAGATATGAGGCATCAAGAAATGCATGAGAGACCAAAGTTCCATGAGATCATTCTGTAGAGGTGTACCAGTTAAAAGAATACGCCTTTTTGAGTTGAAGTTAAGAAGTGTTTGCCATCTTTGTGACTTCCAATTTTTTATCAGATGAGCTTCATCCAGAATCAGGTACTTCCACTTCTTCCTCCTGAAAACTTTTGAATCCTGAATCACAAGCCTGTAAGTTGTTATGCAAACATGAAAAGAATTCAGTTTCAACCACCCTTGCCTCTTGATTTTTCTCTCTTTTGCACTTCCAAAATAGGTCAATATTTTAAAAGCAGGAGACCATTTAAGAAACTCAGTTTCCCAGTTGAGCATGACACTGGTTGGGACAACAATCAGATGGGGGCCCCATATTCCTTTCTCACATGCTAAATGAGCAAGCAGAGCAATTGTCATGATTGTTTTCCCTAAACCCATTTCATCAGCAAGAATCCCATTAAGTCTCTTCTCGTACATTGTTACTAGCCAATCCAAGCCAATATGTTGATACTCACGGAGAGGATACTTGAGAAGAAAAGGGAACTTAGTCAACACTTTTGTTGTTGAGAATGTGTTACCCGTTGGTTGTGCTGACCTGGCAACAGCAGCAGCACCAGCAACTATATTATCACTCCGCTTATCATCTCCAGATTTCCCAATATATTCAATTTCGTGTTCTACGTGGCAGCACATGTCATGGTGAAATTCATTAGATTTATCACCAGGCTGCTTACATTCAGAATTCCCCTGCACTGGTGAAGCCAGGGATTCCTCAGAAGCAAAAGCACGTGAAGATTCGGAGTCAATATCCATGTCATCGTAAGTGTCACACTCCTATAAGAGCATTCAGACAATGACGGGATCAAAATAGGATTTGAACCCGGAAAGGAAAAAATATAAGCGCTCTAACATTACCTTTTTATACCTTGCAAGCAGCTCATGTATAGGAATTTCACTTTCCCTTTGCAGCAGTGCAATCTGGAAAACAGCAGCTTACAATTATCATCTGAACTTTAATCAGATATATTATTTCGTGCGCAAATGTTGTTGGAAGTAGAAATTCAGATGAATCTGTAGAGGAAATTAAACTTCAAACTAGAAGGTAGATTTGAAGTTCAAGAAAGAGAAAAGCTAGTAATGAATGATTTTACCTCATTCACAGTGTCATTCAATTCTGCCTTCGCTAGTTCCTCCTCCTCTAACAGGGTTGTTTCATCATCCTGAATATCCCATTGAAAATTTTACTACATATGTTAAAGTGAGTCAACACGTCAATTTACTAAACCAAATTACATTCTATAACTGAAAAAACGAAGAAATTCCATCTCGCCCATCTCAGCATTCAGGTAAACAAGATATCACATTTTGGAAAACATTATAAACCCATGTAACATGCAGCTCTCTGTGACTTCATATATATAGCTACCACGGTTGGAATAGAAGTTTTAAATATGATTTTCAAGGCACTGCTTAAAAAAAAAAAAATCCCCTCTAGACCACCAATAGTATTTATTACCATATCAAAATCCTTTTCTTCTCTGGTGGAAAGTACAAAATCATCATCATCCTACAAGGGAAAAAGATATTATCAAAATTTATTGTTAAGTAGCCTCTAGTAAAGAGAATAAATAACCACTAAAAATGTAAAAAAGAATAAATGAATTTCAATTTATTCCTGCCATTACAAAGGTTATTTAGAAATTTCAAGGAGAAAAATAGCTTGACAAGTAAGACCAGATTAGCGTATGAGTTGATTTGTAGGAATAATCAAAGCCACAAACTAAGAAAATACAAATAAATAAACTTACTAATATGACAGTTTCAAGATACAGTAACAAAAATTACAAATGCCTGACATGTCAAAACCTCATGCGGAGCTACAATTGCGTAATAATTAGCACAAAACAAACACACACGGAGAGCACAGCACAGGATGAAGAAACCCCAACAGGCGACTACTATGCTTAACACACAAGTTATCGTCATTTTAAAGCATATTCGACGAACCATATTTACATCAACAGGAACCAAAAATCTATGGCAGTGTGTAAATGGTGCACCAATCGTCAAGTGCTAAAGCTACATGGTCAGTTTCATGCAAAAGCGCAGACGAAGGAACAAACCAGGGCCCAGCATAGTTTCACATGAATACAAATGCATTTATTTCTTCATACCAGTTCACAATTGTCCCATTTCAATCCCAAAATGAAACCTCAAAAAAGAATAATTTTGAGTCATACAAGCTTATACCCTTATTTTAGTTTTTATATATTTTTTATTATTTTGGGGAGATCAATTATTCCCCTTAATGTCAAGTTTCAATTATTGTAAAGTTTACCCCTCACTTCCTCTTTTAAATTGCAAACAGTAGATCAAGAACTACGCCTTTCTCTTCTAGAACTGTTAAACCTAAATTACATTCAATAATAATTTGACCGCCTAGACAGAAATCATCCCAAAGATTCTGCAAAATATTAAAATCTTAAGACACACCACTAAACAATAGAGAAGTTAGAGAATGTTAAAATCATTTGTAGGCATCCAATGCCAAAGCATCAAGAGGAACCCAAATCTATTCCAGCAAGCTTTTGCATGCAAGAATGGTACATAAACAAGCCTAAAACTAATCTTTTAAGACCATTATCAATGAGGTAAATAACATACAACTGGAAAAAGAATATCCATTGGACACAGGATGCCTGCTATGAATTTATTTAGCTAATAAAGCCAGTTCAACTAGAGAGATGATGAACATAGAAGATTCATGAAATTACTCTTAGAAAGTTCAAAACTCTTGTCAAATACACATTCTTACTTGTTCATCGTTCAATTCATCTAACATGTGCTTTTTCTTTGAATTGTGAAATTTCTTTGATCGATTTCTGATTTTCCATGTCTCCACTTCCTTAAAATGATTATTGGAAACAGCTAATCTGCCATTACTTTCAACCTGCGTAAACCAATCAACAAGTAATATTATATTGAGCATTGGACATGCTATATAACTTGAGATGGTATCTAAAACACATACAACTTACACAACGACGACCAGGTATTGCAGGTGGGCTGCCTCTGTCGAGCTTACATACAGATATAATATGTTCCATTTTTCCTGCACAAGATTGAACACATGTTAGAGCAAATTTGATGGTTAAGAAAAAGTCAGATAAAAAACTGCTGCAGACACTAACCATTATCATCTCTTGCTTCAGTTGCTCCAGGTGAGTGATCTTTGTCTTCTCTTGCCTCAGTAGCTCTAGGTAAATCACCATTCTCTTGTCTAGCCTCATTTGCTCCAGGTAAATCGACATTATCTTCCTTTACCTCAATTGCTCGAGGTACAATAGTCTCTGGGCTATTGTCTTTGATAACTGCAAATATTTATACCAATCGAAAGTAATCAGAAAACAGCTAATAGAATGATGTGCAAACTGCTCATTTATGGCAACTAAAGAAGAAACGAGTATATCCCCATACTCACTAAGTTAGTGCAATTGGGGTTGCATTAGTTCTTATCCAGTCACATAAGTTCAATGTAGCTTATAGGTAGTAAGGAACCAGTTCACATTGAAGTGCAAAATTTGATAAATCAAGGATTCAACTCTTTGGATACGCTAACCATGTATGTTAAAAAATTTGAATAATATAATAGTTTTTCTATGAAGATAAACAATATATATGGACAAGTTTTCAATACTATACGAAGTAGAATGAACATTTGAGGTTGTCAAAATTCAACCTTTTAATTTGCTACCTACGTAGATATGAAATGACAACGTGATTTGGAATTTGATGCGGGTTTAGATATACATAGTAACTTATGGCTTACCTTCCTCTGCAGCATAGTGTTTAAGTAGCTCCTCAAGAGGTAGATCAATTTCATTTTGTAAAGCGGCCAGTTCTTCTTCTCTCTCTTCCTTAGTTATAAGGGCCTCATCTTCTTCAATAGTATGCTCATCGTCTTCCTAAAGCAGGATCATCAACATACGGGGATACTTTATTTGATACTTTGTAAGCACAAAGTTAAAATGCTAGAGAATAATAGATTTCAGTATTATAACAAATATTTTCACTACACAAACATTTCCTAAAGCTAGATTTTGAACATATGGAAGCATAAAGTTTACATATTAAAGTAGTATATGAAATTTCAATATCATAACAGATGCCTCCAGAGCACAAACATTAGCATTGTGCATTACTTGCAGTGAATGAGCCCAAAAACACAGGACTCAATCTTATATTACTCATAAGAAGTCATACATGATTGTTATAAAACATAACCGTGTATGTGGAGAGGCAACGCATTTGGAAACAAGTTATGTACACCCTAGCAAATTAGTACCTCATATTACAGCAACAATAAGCACAAATCAGGTTACCAGAAATGAGCCTATACTCAAAAGTTTGAATTTTGGAATGGTACATTAAAAACTAGACCTTCCCTGAACAATCCAAGTTTAACGGAATGAGTGGTAAAATCCACAGGATTTCTTGCAATACGTAGAGACTTTCAAAATCAAACAGAAATGAAAAAGAGAAAGAGAAACTATCAGAACCAAATTAACAGCCACTCATGTATGAGTGCAAAGAGAGTTAAATCAAGGTATCAGCTGTAAATTATCACATGCATATCTTACTTTAACATTTTAAGAAAATTTCCATGGCATAAAGCAAGGAGGCTTACTGATTCATCATCAGAATGCACGTCGTAGTCTTCATCAACATCAGGAGACTTTGATTGAGATCCTAGCATTTTCAGTTCAAATAAGGGAAGATCCAAATCTCCACATACAGTAAAATAAACCAAATGGAACAAATTCACCATTTCCGTACCAGTCTTTGAATTAGTTGTCTTATTAATACTATCATCACCCCCTTCTTTCCATTGAATACTCAATTGCTGTTGAGCAGAGTATGAGTTTATTGGTTTCCGAGGAGTTGGTGAGTTTACAAGGTTCTCTGCCAGCATCGTTGAGTACCTAGTACAATTGCAAAAATAAAGAACATCAATTATAAAAAGAGATAAAGAAAGAATGTAAAGTTAATTATGTTATGGACAACCACAATAACTTCATGTGATACACAGCTACTATTGTTCTCTAGGTACCATAACTACGAAACAGATTCCACAGAACAGCATTTAACCTTTCAGTTTGACCTAGAAGAAACTCCAGCTGCTTATCAAGTACTTTTTTCTTCTTTTCATCAAGCTCTAGCTGATGCTTGTACAGGACCTGCAACAACCATGTATAGGAAAATTTTCATTCTCAGAAGGTAGTGATCATGACAGACTTGGAAGTTATTAAAAGAAATTATCCTAAATGACTTGCCAGCTTCTCTATTTTTGTCCAGAATTTCTTTACGTCCTTAGAAATATTGACCGCCACTTTTCTCAACCGCTGTTCCTCTTCCTGATCAAAGCATTAGGAAAACAAGCACAACCATCAGAAAATGTCAAAATAATTATCTGTTCTTGTACAGCCTACATGTATGAATCTTTTCAGGGACGAGAACCAAATATAAACCTTCACTCTCTTCTCTCCCCTTGTGGCCTGATCCACCATGCCCTTGCTGGCCCTTATTGCAACTTTTTTTGCTTGCGCAACTTTCCATTTTCTCTCTGATTCAAAGTCCTGCTAGTAACACAGTCGTTATAGAAACCCAAAAAAAAAATCATAACACATATCATGCAATACCATATGAAAAGGAATATTTTGATTACCTTTGACAACCACGCCATCTCTTCCAGAACATGATCCCAGTGCGCTTTAGGACGTTGAGGTTCTTTGGGAGCTTCTAGTGCCTAGAGTAATAAAATTACCATTTAAATTATATCAAATACATCAGTCAGTATATCCCAGCACCCAAATTTGTACATCAATGTGAAGTACCAATGTCAAGATGTTCTATTACCATGATCCAATCTATATTCTTCAAAGGCTACCGTATTGATCCAAAAGAAGATTAAAATCCTTACCATGATGAATGTCCTGATGTGAGATTGAATCCCAACTATGAAATCATTTAGCATATGCTCTGATGCTCGGACTCTTCAAAATAGTTGGAGTACCCGTGTCAACATGGGTATGGGAAATGTATCGAATCCTCCAAATTCAATCGGATATTTCGTCCTTTTTGTTTCTTCTTCTTTCTTTTTCTTTTTTTCTTCCCCATTTCTGCTCTCTATAAACCTAGTGTCGCTGCCGAGAGGGGCAGCCATGGCAGCGACACTAGGTTTTTCCTTCTTATTTCTTTTTCTTTCAATTTTCTTCTCTCTTTTTTCCTTCTTTCCCTCTCTGTATTGATGGTCTAGGATTTTGTTTGTAAAAAATGAAAATGGGTTCCATATAGTGCTACTTAATGATCTACCAAGTCCAAATTGCAATCAAGTCCCTCATTTTCTATTTTGTATAACATTTACTAATTCTCATAATTGAAAAGTAAACCCCAAAATTCCATTTTATTCGTCTTAACCCCTTATTCAATACTCATTTCCTTCTTTGTGAATAATTGATTTTGGTATATTTAAAATGACATCTTGGATTTGTAAAAATTGAATTTTGAAAGACGTACTCACGTACCCGTGTCCAAAATTTAGACTCTTTTTAGCCATATTCTCGTATCCTACATTTTAGAAAATAAAAAATCTGACGCTTAGATACCCGTACCCAAGTCAGAGCATCATAGAGTATATGTACAAACTGGCAAGTGGCAACTGTATGAGCTGAGAAAGACAATGTCTAAGAGTGCTTTCTTTTAAACAATTTTATGTATATGGTTTTGAATTCAGGTTTGAAATCCAAATACTGAATTTGGTTGGGCATTAATTCAAGGATTAGCAAATCATTCCAAATCCTACAATCAACTTACTCCTTTCTGTGGAAAGCTATAATTCAGCAACGGTTTAAACTCTACCATTGCTTAAGATAATGAAAATAAGTTATGGCATAGAAAGATAAATGAGGGAAAAGAGAAAGATATTTAGATCTCGAAAGCAAATCTTTTAAAGAATCTTGGGATATCCAAACAACAGGATTACATTTACTGCTCTCAAGTTCAAGATCTATATTCTCGAATTTATAATTCCATATCTAAATCCATATTTAGAAACGAAATATATCTTTCCTTCAATATATTTAAAAAGGCATAAATACACATGGTAGATCTGACCAGTGAAAAAAAGAGTTACTTCAGCCCAGGAAGTATAATCATGGCTAAAGATTAATGTAATTTGTACACATACAAAAAATGTATGTAATATAAACAATGATAAAAAGAGTGATATGAATTTACCTTTTGCCGCCTAGCCCGCGTTTCATGATCAAGCTTGGACCGTGGACCTTTGGAGGCCATAATTACCCCAGGATGCCTATCTCATACTAAAATCTAGAAGAAAAACAAAAAATCCAATAATGAGAATTGCGTGTTAGTTCACTCTATGTATCACAGAAAATGCAGCAACATAAAGACAGCAGTAAGAAGTAGAAACGTGAAAGTGTGCAAACCATAAAATGAGTCAAAATGGATTGTCCGACACCAGCACCAACCTAACAGTAAAGGGCAATAAAACATTCCAGATATTAACTCAAGAACATCTTTGAAATGCGATTAAAAAAAAAAGGCACAAAATTCAGGTCTTTGGGTTAGGGTCAAGTTCCCTTTTTCTTTAGCTCAGGGCAGGCATTTATTTGTACTTTTCCGCCTCTGGCTCAGTTAGGTTTACCATTTATGTGTACAAGTTAAGCAAGCTTATTCATACTTTTTTTCATCTGCAGAGAAGTTTAATCAATGGTGCACCATCCAGGTGGAATCCATGTAAAAGAGAAAAATGTTTAGCATTAGCTGCATTACAAGTAGTCAAACCAGTAGAAGATGTCAAGGTCAACTACACCGAGCTAAATGAATAGAATGATTTCACTCTCTGTAAAAGAAAGTAACAAATTACACGACTACAGTAGAACTAGACATGCACATGGCAAATTCCAACACAATTGTAACGATGCTTTCAATTTAATAACAAGGCAATCTCCTTCATTTCATATATACTGACACGTCACATTCCAGAGGTGTTCTAAAACCATGCCAAATGCTTTATTTCCATTTAACCTAGTGACACATCCTATCCTTTTACACTCCAAAGATATAATGTCCTTAAAGATATCCCATGACAGCACTCCCCTTAAAATAAAGCCAAATATCCTGGAATTTTTCAAACCTTCACATCATATACCCAAATTGTAATCAAAGATGTTGAGATTTTTATCAGAACAAAACCAAATTTAAACTGTCAGTATTTCTGATTCATAGACAAGTATTTGCATTCACTGTCTTCTAAAGATTCGACATCTGCTTACTCATATTAGACATCAAAATGGAGAGATAGAACAATTGTCAACACTTGAAAAGGCACTTGGTTTTATAGCATATTAATAATGATAAACTTGATCTAGAACAAGTAACTCTGTAGACAAAACCCCTAGAGCCCAGTATAAAATAAGTGATTGTGTATAATACTCTCCAACTGGCAGTCTCAGAAGATTACTTGTATTGTATGTTATATCCTTTCATTGATGGCAATCTACAGTTGCCTAAGGATATTGGCTCCAATTTGCCACACCTGGGAGCCTTCAAGGACGTGTTTAGCCTTTCCATCAGATAGAAATAACCATCTCCACAGAAATAAATGAAAATTTATTAACAAACTCCATTAAGAATGGCTTCCAATGTAAATCGCTGCTCTAGGTAGAATTGCCTTTCATACACAAAAGCTAACTATTGGCTTAATCTGATCGTATTTCGGCCACAGATGATCACTAATCTCTCTCTGCCTGCTGCCCTGCTTGTGAAGTGTCTTTTTTCAATTGTTCATCTCTACAAAAACTGACCTAATGGGTGCAAATGGCACAAGGCATATAAACCTTTCTCCTGTTTAAATAACCTTACAAACTGGAGACTTAATTTGGCAAGGCATTTCAAAAGAGTGAAAATGCAACAAACTCAGTGCAACTTAAATGCCCCAGTTCATCCCCTTTGCTTGTATAGTTCAAAAATTGCTTCACCAGAAGTGTTAACAAATTTATTGAGGACGAAATTACTCCTTCAAAAGGGAAAGCAATAACGAAAAGCTGACAGTAAATTAAAGTAGAAGAATCCAAGAAATTTGTAATATTACCCAATGCCAGTTATATCGTGAAGGTAAATGTACCATTAGTTTTAAAAAAAATACAAGAAAAAGATTACTCTACTTCCAGAAAACAGTGAGTTCATCAAATTAAAGTTCATAAATCCATAAACCCTCAGAAAATAAAAATACAAAAGGCCCATTCATTTAAATGCAAGAAATGATGAACATAGTTTATGTTCTGGCTTAATTTTCCAAGTAACAAGCACAGCTCTAAAATTACAAGTTCAAAACCTTGCGCGCTATAATTCTAAAAATTGAACAAACAATTCTTAAAACACGCGAGCAACAAAATAAAGCAAAAAAGTTTACAAGATCATTTTTTTCCACCAAGAAAAACAACTGACAGCTAAACTCTAACCCACAAACACATGCACGAGCAAACAATAAAATAAAATAAAATAAAAATGATTTCCACATGCAGAAGTATGAAATAACAAAATATTCAAACTCACCAGCTAAAATCTCTTTAATTTCAAGAAATGAGAAAATTCCAACTTTCGCTTCTCAGAAATAGATAACCAAATGAATACAAGCGTCTCTGTATATATACACAGAAAGATCTAGGCTTCCAGAGAGAGAGAAAAATGACTCCGAGTCGAGAGAGAGAAAATTCGGGGGGTTTTAGCGCCGATGGGTTCCGACGAGTCTCAGATCCGGGAAATACATACAATATATGTGTGCGTATATATACGTATATCGATGTTTTTTATTATATATATATAATAAAAAGTACGTATAAATAAAATTTTGTGGGACTTCTTTGAGAAGACTTTATTATTACTGCGGGGGATAAAGGGGCGATATGTCAATAAATGAAATGTGTGTTTGATCTAATGGCTGTGAATGGAGGATGGATATGATTGACGGCTATGATTTTTTTTCAGTTAATGGCAATTATAAGGAGGTTGCGTGATAAGTGTAGTTGACAAAGACACTACTTTTTTTTTTTTCTGCTTTGCTATTTTTGGATCTATTTAATCTTAATTAGTAGTTAAACTTATTTTTAAATAACTACGTAAGACATGATTGTTACTGTTGGCCAAATTTATTTATTTACAGAAGTCGACTGATATTTAGGATGACGTATAATTTCTTAAGAAAGGTAATGATAAAGAGTCGTGCTTCTTGATTTTATTCGAACAAATGAGACGTCGTTTTTGTGTACACATAACATAACTCATTTTTCCTCTATTTTTTATTTATTTGTCATAGAATCGTAGAAATGACAAAACTTGATTAATTCAAGAAAACTCAAAAAAAAAAAAATTTAAACCTACATCGATAAAATCTGCTAACACACTTCTGTACCAAATATTAACACACTTCTCATTAGTGAATATGTACCTTGTGTAGAAAACTTTCTGAAAATAATCTTTTATTTTTTTAACGATTAGATTTACTTTTGTTAATTTTCGTAAACTTTCCTAATTTCGCATCTCAAGCATCAAATATAAATCATTTTACCCATAAAATCATCACAAAATTACGAGACAATAAACAAACTGCAAAAAATTTGAGATTATATATTCTAATGAAAAATTATTATACCAACGTTAATTTATTTTTATTTATTTGCTTTTTTTTATTGGTCTATTTTCCTCTTTGGCCCTTTGTTTTTCATTAGTTCTGTTTTCTTTAGCATTAAGGTTGCGTAATGTGTTTGACCTTGTAATCATCCTCTTGTGACTTTTCGTGTTGTTTTGTGGAAATATGATTTTGATCGTAGTTAGGTATAAGTTTATTATTGCTTTCTCAAAATTTAAGTTGCTCGCTCAACTTGATCAATAATTAATTCCTTCTATTTGTCATATAAAATACACGGATAATACAACCAAATACTATTTTCAATAAAATTAAATTGGTGATTTGACCTGAAGAAGGCCTTTTACATGAAACAAAACCTTTCTTGATTACAAAGGGCTGTTTACAAATTTACTTAGAATTTTGAAATTTTCTATAAATTTTTGAAATATTTTTTTTTTTATTTTATTACGCATCAATAGCGATAAACCTTCCGCAAAGCATGCCAACCGAAAATCTAAACTTTAACATGTGCTTCTAGAAGTCTTTGCACTTCATTGTCAAGCAACAAAAGTGAGCTTGGTTTGTGAAGTTCTTAAAAATCATTGGCAAGCGATATAAGCGTCATTGATTTGTATGAGTCCTTGCTTTAAATATAAATGAACATATAGGAACCATATTCATATGAATACTTGGAATTATAGAAAAGCTACCTCACGTCCTCAAGCATGTAAATGAAAAGAACCTCACACGCTCGAACAAGTTTATTTAGTGCCGCACCTCCAACAAAATAACTATAGAAGTTCTACGGGACATAAACTACCATCAGACTTTTAGGACAATCGATACACCAAAGCATGCAACAAATCAAGTCATTGGAAGAGGTCAAAGACCTCATTTCAAGCTAACCTCGAAGATAAATTCAAGAAAACTTGATCTACATAGAGAACAATCAAGATAGGAGAGATTAGTGACTAAACCATGCTTCTTCAAGATCAAGCACTATGCGACATGTCTACACAAAGACACACTATATTAGAGTAAATGCAATGAAAAAACTAAAAATCAAAACAATTCTCGAAAGAAAAAGATTATTTAACTAGTCCTACAGGATGGGTATAATAAAATTTTGCATGCTTAAATGAGCATAATGTAGCGAACTAAGGAACTTAAGTCAAACCTTTTGGTCCTAACTAAGGAAATTAGCTAACTCATCATCCAACTACATAAACACTTTGAATTATAAGAAAATAAGTTTATTGGCCTGAATTAATTGTGAAAAAATAAATTAATGAAAGTCCGGCATTGAGTCTTGAAACACGAACCCCAATCTTTACCTTGAAATCCCCCTCTTCACCATTTAATCCCATGCTTTAAACCACCAAATTTTTATATATAATGTAGTTTTTCTCACTAGGGTTGCATCCTTTTGTCCCCTCCCATCTCTTCACGTCAACTCTTACCCCAACTCCAAGTGTTTTCTCCATTCTTACTTCGAAACACGTTCCCGCACCATAATCCGTCTTACAGAGCAAAAACACAACCAGATCAACACAAATTCAATTTGTGACCTAACAAATTATTAATTTGTAACCGATAATTTGAAAATTTGTGACTGTCTGATAAGTTGCGATTTATAATATTTGTGACCTATAAATAAATTGTTACGTTTCAATTTTTGATTTGTGAGCGATGAACAAATTGTGATTTATATTTTTTTGAATTGTGACCGTAAGAAAATTTGTGACATATAAAATTTGTAATTTGTGACAAATGAATAATATGTGACTTATTAATTTGATAGATTTGTGATCGATGATTAAATTGTCGAAAAATTAATTGTGACATATAAAATTTGTAATTTGTGATTGTGGCGTTTGTAATTGTGATATATAAATTTTTTATTTGTGATCGATGAACAAATTGTGACCTATAAATTTTTTGAATTGTAACCGTAAAATAATTTGTGACATGAAAATTGTGATTTGTGACCAATGAAATTTGTGATCAAATTATATAGAATTGTGACTTTAATATATTTAATTATATGAATAAAATTTTAAACTCTAAAATTTTAAATTTTAAACATAATCTCTTAAATTTGAAATTAGTAAAAACTAAACCACTTAATTATGAAATTTTCCCTAATTAAAACTTCGGCACAACAAATATAACATTGCCCACCAAGTCTCGGCCCAGATATCACATCCATAAGAAGGTCCAAAGCAACCCCACGAGCCCACTCATAATGACGGCCCATTTTGATATAGGGCCCTTTTATGAAGGCCCACTTAAGATCCCATCTGCCCCGACCCGTGAGGCATTGGTCTCACTTCAACAAAACCTTTACACGTAGCTTAAAAGCCCACAGTTAATTTTTCGCCTGCCGTTCCTGGATTTCACATATTTGATCTAGCAATGACCAATTTGCAGAAACTTAGGAATCCCTCTATTATCGAATGGATTTCCTTTTTTTTTTTTCACTGAGAATAAGTTAGAGATTATCAAAATCCAATTTTTATGTAGCCGGGTCATATCACATTGTACAGAACCATAGGATTTATAGAACCAGCGAGGTTGTTAAATTACAGAAGGGGGAAATTCTTGATGAAACGTTGCAAAAACCGTGTGAAGTTATACGTGAAGTCCAAGCTGCTTTATTGGATTATTTGCATTCCACCGACCACCAGGAGTTTGCAGTTCATGGATGCTGATCAGAATATGAGTAGAAACTCACCATATTTTCTTCAAAAGTTGTTGAAAAGAGTTGACAACACTAACGGATGTTGGGTGGTCTGTAATGCGATTCTTGAGGTACCATCCCATTAATGAGTTTGAGCCATTCTTTGAAAGCATAGGTTTGAATCCTTTGGAGTTTTCTCAGTTTCTTTCGCAGAATTTGATGTTCTTGAATGATCAGTCTCTTGCTATTAAGGTTATTGCTTCACGTCTTTATCTTTTGCGGAGATGTATGAACTGGGGATTCATTGAGGTTCTGGGAAAGTTGAAGAACACATGGATTGGATACAACTGGCTTGAGGATCATATGTTTGAAGTCAATTCTTACAGTTGGAGCTGTATGCTTGAGCTTTTACGCTTATTAGGCGACATGGGCTGCAGTGAAGAGCAATTAGGAGGATTCATTGCTCAGCATCCAGAGCTTTTTCATATTGGGTTCTTGTTGAAATTCTGATCCGCATGGAATAAGTTAAGTACTATGGTTCTTCAGTTTCACTAGCTATGTCAACGAGTCGAGTCGAGTCGAGCCGATCCCGAGCCAAAAAAAAAAAGCTCGGGTTCGAGTTTTTTTGGACCGAACTTTTTTGGGCCCGAGCCGAACCAAGCAAAGCCCGGCCAAAAAATGAGGCTCGACCCGAGCTTTTGGCCCGAACCCTAGTCCGAGCCGGCTCCTTTTTTTTTTTTGGAGAAATCCACATTTTTTACTTAAAGAATTTAAAATTTGTACAGTTTATATGTGTTATAAATGAGGGAACTCTAATATTTGTTTCTAAATAATTCCACAAATTATCTACATTTAGCAATGTCAACAAGCTGAGTCAAAAAAAAAGAAAGTTCGAACTCGGCTCGAGCTTTTTTGGCCTGAGTCGAGCCGAGCAAAGCCCGACAAAAAAAATTGAGGCTTGGCCTGAGCCTCGGCTCAGTGCAACTGAGCTCGAGCCCGGCCCAACTCGAGCTTTTTTCGAGCCGAGCTCGAGCTGTCCGAGCCGGCGAACTTTTTTGTCATCCCTAAGTTTCACAAAATATCAGCTAAAAACTGAAGTTCTTGTTGAACCTTGGCTTTGTGGAGAAGACAAATGAAATGGAATGAGCACTCAAAATTGTTTTGAGGCAAAGGAGTTGAAGTTCAAGAGAGATTTGATTGTTTAGTAAATGCTGGTTTGAAGCCATAAAGATGCTCAAAACATCTCCTCACATTCTTAACCAATCCAAGGATGTAATTGAAACAATTAAAAATGGATTTTCTTGTAAATGATATGGGCTATCCAGTTTCTTCTTCGATAACTCTCGCAACTAAACTATCCCGTTATTGGCAAAATTTGGCTATTTTCCGTGTTTTGGCTTGGTTTTAACTGAAAACAGCCAAAACGACTTTTTTTTTTGCGTTTTCCGTTTTCTTTGTAAATTTTAAACTCATTTTTGAAAATTCGTTTATAAAAAATAGGTAAGTAAACATGTTTTCGGTGTTTTCATAGATTTTCTTTTAACGGAGTTGGCTTGGAAGATGTATAATTGTACTGAGGCTGGCAACTAAAGTAATAAAATGAGATTTCAGTTTGAGCTTCTTTTTTCTTTTACACATTCACGTACGTAAATAGAAACTGGGATGGATTACCAAAATTACTTAAGAAGATCTAAACAAAATGCAAGATTACGCGTACAGAATGGCAAAATAGATTCTCTTGGTCTAGTCGGAATCAATATTGAAAGTTCGGGGACTTCTAAGAAAAAGTTAAATGAGGGCTAATAGATTTACTCAATTCTATACCTTTCTTTTTCCAACCTATTCCATTGTCATTGCATCGTACTTGTAAACACGAGTATCATTAAATTTTATATATAAAAAAATTGCAAATTAGAGGGCATAAATCCTTTCCTTTCTCTATCCTACAACTTGACCCCTTTTTCTCTTTCTAGTTATATAATTACACAGACACATGTCACACACATACATAGGGCCACTGCAAGTAAAGATTTCAATTTCTTTTACCATTAGTGTAGTCAATTATATATTTTCTCTTCCTTTTGTAGAAATTAAACTTAAATTTTAATTTCTAGCAAACATCGCTCATTTTCATCCCTTCCCCACCTCCAAATAAGAGAAAGAGAAGTGCTATTTGTACAACTTGGATGACAAAAAGGCCGTCTCGAGGGCCATTTTATCAACAAAGTTATACAAAATTATGTACAATTAGAATTATTGTTAGAGAAATAGCTTCTAAAAATAAGTGAAAACCAATAGAGTAGGTGTAGCTATTCATGGCATATAGGGGTATAGGTAGATTAGATTGGTGAGGTATGAATCGGGAAAGTTTACGTAAAGCAAATTTAAAGTCGAAGTCTTCAAACTGTGAAATATGGACGTTTAGGTTCTTATTTGCTTTTCAATGTTTCTTAAGAGTTCAACTTTCGAATTTCGACGCATGTATATTTTTATTAGATGTAAGTTGTCTATTTTGCTGTTTAAAGGCATGTTAGATTATGCACCTTATAAACTTAATCAAACATGTTATTGTCTTGCACATGAGTTATGTTATGAAAGTAATTTTGGATGATTTCTAATGTGAAAATCCACGAACGTCGAAATTGAAAGTTAAGAAACTCGTGTGGTGTTAAAAATAAAAATTTCAAAGTAGGTTGTAAGTGAATTTCCATTGAACATAGCCAATCTATTTTGCTGTCAAACCTAATATCATATATTACACTCCGAATATAGTTTTAGTTGAAAACTATAATTATAGAGACATCATGATTTTGTACACGATAACTAGCTTTTTATCGTTAAAATAGGGATTTTGAGAAGAAAGAAATAGGTAATTGTAATCTTACACGTTGTCTATATATTCTTCGGAAGGAAAATGGGTGATTTACTGAAGCAACCCCTCAAAGTATTTTATTGACAAAATGAATGGTGTAGAACTCGTATGGACCGAAACTCAAAACTCGAGTACTCATAAGTTAGAAAAAAATTGTAAAAAGGTGTAAACATCTTATTTACGAAGTCCAGAGATCTCGACTGCAATTTTCTCCTTTCAAAAATAACAGTTGGAATTAATGACTGGAACAATGAAGTGGTGTAAAGCTTCAGAGAGAACTCCAAAAAGTACTTAAAAGTTAAAACACTTCTATTTCTCTCACCGCTTTTGCTCTCCATTATAGATCAGAGTCGCTTAAGAATTCGAAAAACTTTGCACAATCCCCGAGCTGGCGTTATGGCCCATTATCAGGTGTATACTTTGCACTAGTACACTTCCACCGCTAACCTCTGAACCCAAAAAACGCACACACACCCACCCCCCAAATCAAGATAAAAAAAAAATTGCATCTTTTATACATATACATATATATATATCAAGATAAAAAAAAAATTGCATCTTTTATACATATACATATATATATATCTTAAGAATAATATAATTGACTAGTTATAATTTTCTTAAATAATATCATGCTTTAAATAATGTCAAGGAAAAGAGAAAAGAGTAGAAAGTATAATTCATAGGAAGAAACATTTTGATGAAAATGTCACTATAGAGGACGGACAATCACATGAAGATTTTTTCATGACCAATTATTTCCTTTATATAGTAAATCAAGCAATTGGATCACTTGAACGAAGGTTCGATCATTCAATTCATATGGAAAAGAAATTGGATATATATATATATATATAAATATCTACACACTTTTTTATATGATTTCTGTCTCTAAAGTATTGCGTTTGTGGTTGTTATTTGACTCGCATGGCATGGCAGTGATGAATGGGTTTTAGACACCGAGAATGGAAAAGGGTTCAGCTTCTGGTGCGCAACACTCACTCAATGGTTTGAACTTTGGCAAGAAAATATATTTTGAGGATGTAGGTAGTGGAGTTCAGGCTAAAACTGGATGTGGGCCGTCGCCGGTGGTGGCTCCCGGGCTTCCGCCACCGGTGCCGTCAAAGAAGGGGAGGGGTGGTGGGTTGCAGGGTGGCCAGCCACCCAGGTGTCAAGTGGAAGGGTGTCAGATAGATCTGAGTGATTCTAAGGCTTACTATTCAAGGCACAAAGTCTGTGGTATGCACTCCAAGTTTCAAAAAGTCATTGTTGCAGGCCTTGAGCAAAGGTTTTGCCAGCAATGCAGCAGGTCAGATTTTCTTTCTCTCTCCACTCTCTCTATATAGCTTTATTCCAACATGCAACAGTGCACACATTTTCAAAAAAAATAGCTTCATATATTGTGTAGGGATTTTTTATATTATTTTTGTTGGTTAGATGTGTTTAATGATGACATCGCGTTAATTCCTCGTGTCAGTTTATAGTCTCTGTGCGTTGGATTCATAGTCATATTTTGTTTGGATGATTATATTAGAAATTTAGAATCCTCGAGGGAGTTTTTACCGATGCTGAGGATGTCTCCTTCTGATTTCCCAGTGTAAAGGCCTTTTAAAGTTCATTCAAGATTTTGATTGGGATTTTGGTGGAATTGGGTTTTGTTTTATGATATATTATGTAGATTGTTGATGTTTAGTATATGGCTTTCGTGTTTTAGTGAATGCCCCAACGCAAAATGAAAAGGCAGTAAATTCATGTTCTTAATTGTTTTCTTGTGGCTTTCAATAATGAGACCGAGCTTGGTTCTCCAGTGCCTGGCTATTTCCTGTCCAGTCAGCCGGTTGGGCCAAGCTAATGAGTTCCAGGCTCAGCACATTCGTAGTAAACGAAATATGGAATTTGTTGTAGAACTAGAAAATAAATATTATTGGATAATTTTCTTATTCCTGCCATTTCATTAGCTAAATATGTGACAAATTGAAGTGGAGCAACCAGTTGGAAGGCAGGCCGGCACACATTGAAGTGGAGCAACAAGTTGGAAGGCAGGCCGGCACACACTTAAGAAATACGAAGAAAACATTTGAAGTAAAAAGATATGCTCTCTTGAGCTTTGCTCAAAAAGTTTTAAACGACTTGTTTGAAATGGCATTTTAATCTTGCAAATTGAGAAATCAGTCAAGTACATATATTTATATATTAATACCCACTTCCCAAAATTAGTCATGTATTTGGCAACCCGCCACATGAAGATCCTCTTATATCTGACACCCTTTTGTGAACTTAATATTGTGACACCAACTAACAACTAAATTGCTCAATATGTTTAGCAACTCAACTTTTGTTCACTTCATCTTGCTCCTCGAGGCTCGAGCTGTAATTTGTGATAAATATCCCTAGGTTACTTTGTCATTAACTAATTTGTCCATATATGCTAGTATATCTTTGTTTTCATAGGTATGGTTGCTCGCACCACTGTCAAGAAACCATGTCATATCTTCTTAAGATTCTTCTTCTTTGAGAGTATACAAAAAGGTTGAAACCACTGCATTTTGGTCATCTTTGACAAATTTGACATCTTCTTTAACATTTGCAATACATTTCTCTATTTTAAAACATAGGATTTATACTTCTTCCCCATCCTCTTATATGTGTGTAATTGTGATCTTTTTCTCTTTTTGTTTGCTTCTCATCCTTCTTGGTTGGATGCATGGTTATATGCACACCCTTCAGGCACTAGCACAAGACATAGTAGGAAAGAAGACAAAAGATGAATATTAGGTCTAATAAACTTTGCTGAAGATTTCTTATTTTTAGATGACTTGTTTACACGAGTATTTATAGGTTTTCCAAAACATGAATATGATTTTGTGCATTTATCAAGAAATTGATATTTATTTCTCCCTACAACGTACACGTATATTTGCAACAATTTGAAATTACTCTTATCTCGTAAATTTTTAATCTATGTACGTTGAATTAATCTATTGAGTAAAATTAGTTCCACTTTTCAACACAAGGTAGCCAACTTTAGTTACCTTGAGATAGGCTTTGTGGAGTTCTATTTAATGTTATGGAATTAAGCTATTTTACAATTAAATGAATAAATGTTGGCTGTGAGACGCTATCCAACATCTTGAGAAGGATATAAGTTCTAATATTAAATTAAATATATGGAGATACAAGGGCGTTTATCTTGTGGTTGAGAGTTTAATTATTTCGTGCTTGAATTTGTTGGGAAATGACATGCAGTCACAATAACAATTGAAAGAACTAGGAAAATGAAGAAAAATGCCACTTTAATTACGTTAAGAACTAAATGAAATAAATCATTGGGTCGCACATATTGAATGAAGTGATGGAAGCAGCACTAGGAAGGGGAACATTTTCATCAAGATTATGCTATATATTATACACTATATATTCACTTGATGATATTTGAGTGGTATCCATCCATGGACCCTTGGCTATGGTATTAGGTAGAGGGAAGCATGAAAGATGGTGGAGTTTTGGAAATCTTACGATTCACTGCAATAGGTCATCTGTATAAACTTTATTTCGATGATAAGACAAAATTACTTGTCATGATTATGTAAACAGAGATGCGAGAAATGCACAGAAGGGTTACTTACATTGTTTTTCTTGATTATTATAGCTAAAGCATGTTTCTGATAGTAAACATATGGTAAGTTGATTCAATATCTACTGTAAATGTCAGGCTTCCATTCAAGAAACTGAAAAAATGATTGCCATTAGAGGACGAGTTTTCTTATGGCAACTACAGCTGTACTAGTTAAATTCTCTGTACAAACTAAGATGAGGACAATCTTAGAAACAAATGTCTTTCTGGAAATTTAAAAAAAAATCAAAATACATGAATAAGAATATCCAGATTGTGCAGTCGATGTCCTAACATCTAAGGATTGTGGACATATGCACACACTTTTAAAATAACTCAATATCACAAGAACTTGTGCAATTTCCTATTTTTGTGTTTCTTTAAGCCTAGCATCTGTAATTTTGGATTTGTGTATCATTGCATGTCATACATCCTCTGGCTAATAATGAATATTTGCAGAGTTCACTAAACTTGGGATCAATTAATGAATTCTAAGTAGAAAACACTTTAAAATTATAGTTTTGGTTCTTTTGAAGGACTGCACACATGAGACACTTTCATCTATGATATTATGTAGATGCCATAAGAGGTGGTAGGAGTGGGACCGAACAGATTTCCGAAGAAGCTAATGCTTGCAGGACCAGAATTTACCCTAGGGAGATTTTCTCATTTTCTTTCTATCGCTCCTTTTTTTTTTCTCTCCCTGTGGATGGTGTTGAGGGAGAGGGTCAGGGTCATGTTAAGGTTGAGTTTGGGATTACGCCTGATTGCATTCTATAATACCAGATTCAACTTATATATTTTCGTTTGAGAATATAAAAAATAAAATAGATTTATCAAAATAGTTTTGCTAGAATATCTTATTGACCAAAAATTAACTATAAATTTGCAACTTGGGAAGCATTGAGCATAAGGTTATCCGGCACGATTCAATACAGATATATTAGATTTGGAAAATAAGTTTCAAGATGCGAAGTATGCAGGATATGTCATTAAGATGAATATATACTTCTAAAACCTTGTACACACACAGATACGTGAATGTTCTTGGATTATTAGTGCTTCCTAGTTTGCAACTCTTAACTGTTAGATTCTCACTCCGAATCGACTTGAAAAAAAGTCTGCATGGAAGAACATTAAAGAATTACAGGCGGCAAGATTACCTGTGCCGTACAGTATTGTGACATTGAAATTACTAGTGGATCCAAACATTTCTCTTACTGGTGATAACAATTCTCTAACTTATTAGTTTTATACGATTGGAATTTATTAGTAGTGGATCATGAGGGAACATCAGGCCAGACATGGTTATCGGTTTGAAATTCATGTGGATGCAAAGTGTGCCAAACCCTTGTTTTAACTCTCCAGTTATTTGGAGCTCCAAGTTGTAGATTGTTCTTTTGCAATTCCTTATTATTCTAATTAATGTTGAATGAGTAGTGATCTTGCCTATAATGGAGCTAAAGACTAATGGATGTTGAAGAATTTCCAAAATAAAGGGAACTTGGGCGGATGATGATGGGCTTAGAAGCAAATAAGGTAAGATAAGTGTATATACTTATCCCACGTGGAAAATGAAGAGCTGGAAGACTACCTTATTAGTAATTATGTCTGTTAGACATTTGGGTTGTAAAAGTGCACATGTGAGTGAGGACCACACAAAGCACCATCTGAGCCACTGCACGAGATGTGGACTGTAGGTTAGACAATCAGGTTATAGTGTGTCTTAAACTGTAAGAAGGAAAGAGGGATCAACTTTGTTGATATCCATCTGAAAAGATCAGCTCTAACAGCTTTATAGGATGATTAAACTTCGATAGGTTGTGATTCCAAGTGTTAACTGTAGCAGGAATTTGTTAGAAAGTGATAAATAGGCTGGATTTTAATATATTTTCAACAGTCGACATTCTTGAATTTTGTTTTGGCTAAATAACAGTGTCTAAGTCTTAAGGCCTTCATTGTTGTTGGAATGAGATCTTTTCGGGTAGCCTTTTCCAGGTTTCATCAATTGTATGAATTTGACCAAGGAAAACGAAGCTGCCGCAGAAGACTTGCCGGACATAATGAGCGTCGAAGGAAGCCACCGCCTGGATCTCTATTGTCCACTCGCTATGGAAACTTTTCTTCATCCGTCCTTGGTTAGCCATTACTGATTGAACTCTTGCTGAATTCTAGTGCTAATATTTTTCACAAACCCTCATTTTTTAAATTTAGATAATTTTCTTTTGTACTGGAACTGAGTTCAGATGTTTGATATTTCCCTTGACAGAAACCCATGGCAGAAACGGAGGTTTAATGATGGACTTCTCTTTGTACCCAAGTCCAGCCGAGAGGAATTCATGGCCAAATATGTTGTTATCTGAACGAGGACTGGGGAATCAAGTTACTGTCACTGGGAAGTTTCTTCCACCATGGCATAGCAACCCAGAGAATCCTCCATCCATTCTTCTGCAAGGTTCACCTAGTGCCAGCTATTTAGGTCCGGGATTATCTTCTGGAAGTTTCAGTGGAGTCTCGGACTCCGTAACTGCTCTCTCTCTTCTGTCAAATCAGCCCTGGGGCTCTAGAAACATACCCTCGAGTCCCGGGCTAAACACCTTATATGGTGCCGATGGGGCATCCGTGGTTCAGCCATCAGTTGCACATGGTATACCTGTTGGCAACTTTTTGAGTCTTCCATGGGGTTTCAAAGACAACCAAGCTAGTACCGGTTCCCAAGAGATATCTCCTGATCTTGGCTTAGGTCAGATTTCACATCCGGCCAAAAGTCAGTATTCCAATGAGCTTGAGACTGCTCAACAGGGTGGAGGACAATTCCATGAACTCGAGCTCTCGACTGGTTATACTTCTTCGGTCGAGCATATGCACTGGTCACTTTGAGTGTCCTTTCTTCTCTGAAGCCACAGTCCTTGAATCCTCGTGTGTTCAATAAACTAAAACATGTGCTGCTTAAGTTCTTGTCAGCTACTGCTTTTGTGTGATGTATATATCTGTTCTGCTAAGAGAGACCTAAGAAGACTTTTACGTGTGCTTATGTTTTATGTTATTGGATGACAGATAAACTTTTGGTACTGTTTGTTTTCGAAATCATTTCTTGTGGAAGTAGCTGAATCGCCCTACTGACCTAGAAGGAGCTGGGAAAACTGATACTCCCATTCCCCATTTCATTACATTTTTTATCACAGGCTGCAGTGGGCATTATCGTTGGGTTACCAGAAACAGGATTTTGCATGCTTTATGGGTAATCACAAAGAGAATAATCAATTATGCTCACCCGTTTTTTTGGGTGAACCGGTGGTAACAATCTTCATTTAACAGGGCAGTTTTCTTTATGTAACTTGACTAAATTTCAGACTCAAAACAGGAAAGGGCAGTGTAGCATGCTATTGTACACGATGAATGTACAGCTGGAGAGCAACTACTACTAACTTTCTGATGGTTATTGATTTTCTAAATCAAATTGGGTTCATTCCGACTCTAGTGACATTGGTATCACGTTGCAAAAAGACAACCACCAAAATTTTCCCTATTCATAAGCAATGTTTCCGATACAAGCGAAACAAATTTCCAATTCTAATGCTATTCATCTCATCTAAACAGTGAGAATTACAATCTACAGAAAAGAAACAAGGCACTGGCTAGTTTCCGATGTTTGCAAGGGAAAGTTCAATCATTATTATCAAAAGCAATGGACTTAAATGCCAATCTGTCACTACTCGACGGAGAACGTCAATATAAACCAAAGCATCAGGACTTTGACACATTAAAGCTACTGCTCAACAATGCACTAATCTCTCCTATGATATTGACGGGTCTTCCATCAAACATCGATGAAAGTGTGCTCTCGCAGAGTGTCTTTAACTCCCGGGTTTTCGCAATGGCTGCTTCCTGCATATCGAATGAAAAGAACATTATATCTGAGAATTAAGAGCGTCATACCTACTTCACTAGCAAATACAGAACAAACAGGTACTATGTTACTCACTCTATTGAAAGAACTTGTGTTCCTTGTATTCTATCAAAAGAACTTTTCTTTTCTCTCAATTCATTGTATTCCAGTTATTTAAAAATTTCATATTACAATATTACTGTATATGAATAAATATTTCCATCAATTTTTTATCAGAAAAAGGCCACGGTTAACAAATATTCTGGGAGATATTTGACTAGACAACTTATGTTTTGAAAGGAAACTTTCCTGTCCTTAACCCCCCCTTCTCCCCCAAGAAACACACACAGAGAGAAGAAGCCCTCCACAATTTTTTTTTCAAATGAACTCACTTGTTTAGGCCAGGAAGAAGATAAAGAATTCTGCAGTTCCATGCGTTTATGCGACAGGTCTTTCAGTGACTCCTTTAACTTGACTTCATGACACTTCTTTTCCTCCAGTGTGCTTACTAAACGATCTAAGAATCTGAAATTTAGAGAATATAATGGAGTCAATATTCAAAGTTTAAATAAAGGAAACCATTAGTTGCAAAATACAAGAATGATATAGTGTAGAAAGAAAAGAGTACAGATGCAGTTAGGACCAAAAAAAAAGGGAGTGATGGGATTGGGGGTGGGTTGGGAAGGTGGGGGGGACTTCTTGTCCATGCGATTCATCAGGACTGTAAAACCCAAAATAAATAAAAGTGACATGAAAACAAGTTCAACTAACACCTTTTTGAGTTGAGTATCATAATCAGGTCCCGAGTTTTTCGATTTGTTAACAATGAAATAGCCAAGGAAATATCAGATTGCATCGTCTGAATTGAGTCAGAAGTGTATTGCTGCAGCACAAATGGAGCAACTGCCTGGACTTGATGTTGCAAGGACAAGGTTTCTGAATTTGTCAATTCAATCACGCGCTGATTCAGAAATGCTTTAATCTGATGGATGTGTCAAACCAGAAATAGAAGATAAAATATTCTGAAGTCAAACATGAAATAGAAATTAGTCACAAGTAAAAATCATAGAGCATGCATAGACCTCAAATAAATCGTCCAAGATCTTATTCCGGTATTCTATTTCCAGCAGCTGACTCCTATCATGGTTAGTGTCTGGAGCTTTGGATGAATCATTAAGCACATTTGAACCAGGTACTGAAAAAATACGTGACAAATCAGCTTCTTCAGTTCCATCAACCTGTGGATTTTCAACAACTATATCCCAAGGGCTCTCTGAAATGGAGACATCTGGAGCTTCAGAGTTCTCCGGATTTGACACCACCTGATGAGACTCGACAGCGACACCATCCTTATGAGGGGAATTTTCCAAAATGTCACTAGCATTAACAATTTCATAAGGACCCAAACCATTCCCAGTATCTTCCACTGTGCCAATGTCCCAATCAATCTGAGAGCTGTCCATGGTAATATCCCAGTCAATACTGTTTGCCCCGATGTCCGTTTCCCCAGCCATGTGTGCTGATTCATCATCGCATCCTTGAGCAATAAGAGTATCAGAAACTTCTGGGGTCACGTAAACATTAAGAGAAGGGGGACTTTCACGAATATTCCTCAAATTTGGTAACACAAACCCAGGAGTTACCTGCAACACAAATTTTTTTTTTTTTTAAAAGAATAAAATTTACAGTAATGCATTTCCAGCTTTCATCAGCAGCGAAAAAATATCGCTATAGCCTTACATCTTTTTCTGTATGAGCATCTCTGACAAAGGTTGAGTAGAAGTCAAGTGCCCGTGAAACAGAATCACCATTAATTACTTCTAAAATCCTGTTAAAAGTGCTTGGAAGAGATTTTGTAGCTGTTTCTAATAATTCTGACCTCACGTTAATCCCCTATAGAGCACAACCTTCAATGCGTGAGAATTTGTTTTTTAAAGGTACATCAAGAGAAGCCGACAACTATAAACAGTGGGACAGAAGCAAAACCTGCAATCCTAGCTCCTGACAAGCCTGATCATATTTTGTTGCTGAAAGAACTGCATTCCTTTTTATATCAGCTTCCTTGCGCTCTAATTCAGCAAGCTGTTGTTGAGTCTTCTGGACCTGTTTCTTTTGATATGGGCTTCAAATCAAATATGAAATCAATCAATTGAAAGAACAGCACTAGTGAAAGAAACTAACATAAAAGGCAGTTACATGCTAATGTATCTTTTAATACTTTACATGCTTTCTTACATTTCGTAATTAACATTTTGGATCATTATCTGAGCAGCCTCACCAAGAAAAA